>APFE031099669.1:22966-40652 GCA_000404065.3 Pinus taeda
ATCTGCTGGTTCTTCAAAACCATCTTGAACTAATTCCCATAAATCTTGAGAGGCAAACAGGGCTCTCATGGTTATTGCCCAATAGTCATAGTTTTTCCCATTAAACTGTGGGAGTTGGGTGTTAAACATACCCATACCAGTGCTTGTGCTGGCTATTCCTTGCATCCTTAGTTATGCTTCAATTTCTTGACTGTGTATTTTAAATTCTTGACTGAGCCTTCACTCTGCTGGAGAAGATCTACTGCTGCAACAAAAGACTCCTCCCTTCAGCTTCTTTGTCACCTTCAAAGAGCCTAAGCCTGCTCTGATAACACTGTTGGGGATTTTTCTGGCAAAATCCCAAAAACAAACAATTCAAGCACACAGAGGCAATGCTCTGTTTCCTTTACTCCAGGATCTTTTTGCATAGGGAAGCTTTTTTAAAAAAATTTACTGAGAACAGAGTATTGCACCACCATAAAAGGATTTCTATTCATTAAAACAAAATCACTGATACATATTCATCCTCTTTCACTCAGAGGGATTCACCAAAACATTTCAAAAGAAATTGCTCTGTCTCATTTTGAAATTTTACACCACTGTGTGTAAAAATTTCTTTTACATTCACTTATGTGTGAAAACAAAAATTTCAAGGATTTACTGCTGTAAAAGAAATAAAAAGATCAACACATGGTTTTCACTGATACATGCTTCCCCATGGTTTTCTTACTCGCACTGTTGTGCGTTCTCTTTCACAATTACAATTGACCAAAAAAATTAAAATATATGTTTTACTTGTTCAGTAAAACCAAACTTACACCCGTGAATAATTAAAAACAATAAAATTAAAAACTATATGACATTGCCCATACCTATTGTAAATTCTCCATACCTCCGTAACATTAAAATTAAAAAATTTTACATACAACTATGACAAATTCATTAAATGCATTAATATTAAACATGACGGTCAACCAAAGTTTATTTTACTCCACGCAATATTTATTTGATGCAGGTTTGTGATGCCCGTCAACAACCGTTGATTTGCCCTCCTGGAATCTAACGACTGAGGTGAATGTCAGAAGGCCTTTTTAAGTGAACTTTACTCCACGTAACATTTATTGCAGCCTCGTATGCAGTTTTGAACAATCAACGGTGGAGAGCGATGGAGTAGATCGGAGGAAGGACAGAGATATCGGAAGAGCTTTTTAATCGACATTTACCTTCCGAGAAACTGTCAGAGGATGATGTCATGCCTCTGCCACGCGTCAACACTATATTTCAACACTATATTTTCTCGGGTCGCCTATGTACGAAAACCACTTCACGCAAAAGCGGTCCCGAGAAACTTACCGCGAGTTTGTGGTTTTACTTTGATGGTTTTGGGCGTATTAAATGTTGTGTTGAAATTACATATTCAACAAAACTGAAAATTAAAAAATTCAAATCCATCCATTCCAATCTCTTAATCATTTTCCAAAAATATTAAAAAAACCCCTCAAAAGTTTATATTTTACGCATGTCCAATATAACAAAAACCACGAATTAGAAAATCCATCCATTCCAATCTCTTAGTCGCTTTGTATGTGAAATCCAAAATCCATCCATTCCAATCTCTTAATCGACTCTGCATGTTTCCAAAAATATTAAAAAAATAAAACCCTCATTCTATGAGGAGGTTTATATTTCCCAGAATTAAAAAATCCAAATCCATCCATTCCAATCAATAAATCTACTCAGCATGTTTCCAAAAATATTATAAAAAAAAAAACTATTCTATGAGGTTTATATTTCCAAGAATTAAAAAATCCAAATCCATCCATTCCAATCTCTAAATCTACTCTACATGTTTCCAAAATATTAAAAAAACCCTCATATTATGAAGAGATTTATATTTCCCATTTAAACGTTGTAGGCATCTCTAATAAAACAAAAACAGAGAATTAAAAAATCCATCCATACCAATCTCTTATTGGCTTTGCACGTATGTAGTGGCTTTACGCAGAACCTGTTCCGGCCTTGAGAACCATAGGGCAAGCGACAGAACGAAACAATACTTGTGATACATCATTAAAGAGAGTTTTCCTAAATCCACAACTCATATGAGAAGCATACACTGATGGGTGGATTGATCTATTGCTATAGATTCCGAAATTAATCACAGGTCTGAATTGGTGAGGATCAGTTGGACCTGCAATCACAACTCTGACCGGTACAGAAAATAACCTGGACTCTTCGCTTTGTCACTCATATGAGGAAGCGTTCACTGATTTGGATTGATCTATTGCTATACATTCCGAAATTAATCACAGGTCTAAATTGGTGAGGATCAGTTGGACCTGCAATCTCAACTCTGACCGGTACAGAAAATAACCTTGACTCTTGGCTTTGTCACCTGTGGCATAAAGACAACGGAGATAAATAAAGGAATGACTTCATTCTAATTCCATGCATAAGTTTGGTCTTTCGTGAGAAAATTTCTTCTGTGATCTGACATGAGTTCATATGACTGTATTTATTTAGTTTATAAAACCTATTAAGGAAAATAATCATTCACCACATGACTGTACTTATTTAGTTTATAAAACCTATTAAGGAAAATAATCATTCACCACACTTGAAAAGCCTGAATAAAATAAAATAAAAATAGCAGATCATTCATTTAGCATTATATTCATAAAAACATGTAAGGAAAATTTATCAGACTGTTCATCCAACTGGGAGTACACCAACAGTACATGTATTAATTTCTGAAAATACAAAGCATTACAATTTGCAAGAAACTACGTTTTGAAAAGAAGTTAACTACCACCAACGTCAGGTACAAACAGACTGATTCTTAAAGTGAAATATCAGCGTTTTGTTTGGTTGAAATAACTGAAATGCACTTCACTGCTTAAAGTGAAAAATCGGCCTTTTGTTTGGTTGTTTTGCATGTTGGAATAAGAGTTTACCTATTGATTTTTTGAAAGCAAACATTGAAGCAAAAAAAGGACTTTTTAAAGAAAGAAAAAATTAGGAAATAAAATAAATAAAAATTACCATCATTGCCCTGAACGAAGATATTGATTGAAGAAGGTTAAAGCGAAAGGTCCGCACTTTGTTTCTCTGAAATAACAGTTAAAGTAAAATATTAGTTTTTCGCCTAAAATGCTCTGCATTGTTGTAACAAACATTTTATCTCAATGCCATTTTCTTAAGAAAGGAATTATCCAAAATATAAAACTTGCCATCAGAATTACCTGCGTCGCTGTTGGTCATTTATCTCCATCAAAATTGGAGGGCGTCTTTCACCACTTCAAAACTGCCCGGCATCTTTCACTGAGAGTTTTTGCCATTGACTGCAATTTGGATTTCAGCCAATCAAAAGAATTGCGGTCCAAGAACTGTGATAGAGAGCTCATAGTGTTTCCCAGCCTTCAATTGATGACGCGAAGCTGAAACCAGAAGCGAAGCCAAAACTGATCAAATTTGTGCTAGTAAGGCAGTTAGGGAGTTGCTCAGCATAATCGAACGGTTCAATCGTTTAACATATCATGTAATGGCTGACACGTATGTTAAAATATATAATTTCACTGCCCGCGCACGGGTCAGCAGTCAACGGGGCTGAAAACCACACAGTAAACCAAAACCCGTCCGGTATCATATCGCACCACCCTTCAGCAAAAGGCGGTTTCCGTGCAACGAGCTCCGATGCAATTGGGAGCTGACAACTGTTCAAGCAGTGATGCTGGCCTGACATCAACACTGACAATCCATCGGAAGATATCTTTCACCTAACTAACCCCTTCCGATATCGTCCTCACCCGTCGATCTACCTCCAATTTTCACCGCCGTCGATTTAAGGAAGCTGCACGATGGTTTAAAGTTCTGTCTGAAAGGTCTTCCGATACACAACCTCCGCTGTGGGATTAAAGGCAGGTTTGTCCATCGTCCGATCATGGAAAGTACACGGGCCCGTTGAAAATTAAATGCATCCCATACCTTATATTAAAAACATTGCTATGTTTTTTGGTAATGCGTTAAATGTTTTACGGCGAAGTTAATGTTTAATGAATACGAAAGTATGGGCACAAGTTTTAAATATATATATTTTTTAAAAGGCGTTGACCCCAAATTTTGTCATGTGAAACAAAACACCCGCGGGGATCAAAATGTAATTTGTAATATGTTATTGCATGTGTAGTTTTTTAGTGTGAGGGGCAGCAAGTAAAATTATGTGGTCCGCAGCACCAGTAAAAACGAAATGTGATTTTCGTAGCAGCGAATGAAAAATATACAGAGGGTGAATTTTGTATTGCAGGGAATGCACAGAAGTGCATAGATATTTTGGGTCTGTAATGTAAAAGTGATTTTTCAGGCAGCAGAGTAATTTTGATGGTAATGTAAGAAGTAAAAAAAATTGCACAGCAGTGCAGGAGGAGGAGAAGTGAATGAAAAACCAGTGGCTTGTTTTGTTTCCAAATCCATGAGTTGTTTCACACATGTGAAAAGGTAAATCTGTAACTCCCTGTAAGTTTTGTTTTCACACAGCAGTGAATGTAAATGAAATATTTACACACAGTGGTGTAAAATTTCATAGGAGGCAGAGTAAATCTTGTGAAAATGCTTTGGTGAATCCCTCTGAGTGAAAGAGGATGAATATGTAAATGTTTTTGTTTAATGAATGGAAATTTTATGGTGGTGAAATACTCTGTCCTGTGCAATTGTTTTTAAAAGGACTTCTCTGTGTAAAAGATCTTGGAGCAAAGGAAACAGAGCATAGCCTCTGTGTTTTATATTGTATGGTTTTGGTATTTTCCCATCTCAAACAAACAGAAGCAAAAATACCCAACATGAACTCTGAGAGATCTCGGTCCAAATTTCTGTGATTCATGGGATATAACACTCTAAGTTTAGTATGTTACGGGCGTGGGAAGGTAGTTTTGACTCAAGTGTTTTTCATTTTTATTTTTATTTTTTTTTAATGTTGTGAGTAATAGCGCTCTAAATTTTCACATAACTAAATTGTGAGGGCAGAGCTATTCAGTTGGATGTCTGACCAACTTCGGTCCATTTCAGGATTCTTGTTATTCCCCAGTCACTGCCCTGAGACATTTAAGATTTCATATTAGCGTAGAGCTATAGTACATTGTGTGCATGATGTCAGGAACCTTGTAGATAGGCCACCAGCAGTTGCTATGTATGTCTTTCTAGTGGCTGACTTATTTCAGCGTTGCGTTGCGTACTGCCACTACCCAGACACTGTTTTGGGTATACTATATAGGATTGTTATTAATTTTATGCATGGATGTTAAAGATACGCCCGGGAAATTCAATTTCCAGGACTCATTATTTTAATGGGAAAAATCTTACCATCAACTTATATCCATGGACCCGTGTACTTTATGTAAAAGTACTGAAATGTAACTTTGAAGGGTGTCCATTTGGTGAGAACCTGTTACAAAATATTCTACGCAAAATATTTGGGCTGCTGGGGTGAGTTTTAAATTTTTAGGCTGATGCGATCATTGAATTACGTTTAAAATCATATGCATACGTCCATTCCCATGAAGGAAATGAATAGAATCGTTCCTATTAGGAATCCCAGTAACTGGGCAAGTTCACCTAGTACCGCCATGATTCAGAGGGACACAAGAAATGGGAGATGAAATGATAAATCAAAATTGATCAGCGACTTCATCACATTAAAGTGTCATAAGATTTGGGTCGGTACCCAAATGTACATTAAGGCTGAAATACAAATTAAGGTTGGAACAGAGTAACAAAATTTCCAAGAAAAATTCAGACTAACCTTTATAGCCCACAAACAACTAATTAATAGTATACAATAAAGATTTGTAAATTCATCTCATCACATCTGCAGATTTCAGAGTTAATGTGTGAATTTGACCTGTTAATTGCATGCACGGATTTTAGAGTTAAGTGACCAAGTAGCTGTAGGGTTATAAGGAGATAGAAAGCCTATTACATCCAAACTAGCAACCTGTAGTGCAGTAGGGTTTGATGGTTTTTTTGGTCAATTACTATTCCACTTCTCGTTTAGATCCACCAGTACTATTCCACTACACAATTATTGGGGCGAATTCTTCTTCTCAGAGGTGTGAGATTTGCGTTTTAGGGTATGTTGACTTGCATCTCTACAGCAGAATTTTAATGTTCATGTGTTTGATCTGATCCGGCCACTGTTTTGTTCATCGGTTAGGTTGTCTGAGCGATTTTGACAGAGGTGGATGCATTTTGGCTTAGGCCATTTTTTCTTTCATTTCTGGAAATGCTCTGTAGAGGAAGTTACAGTTGTCATTTGGCTAAGGGTATGGGCTATTAAGGGTATTTCTGTACAATAAAAATCAAATATCTAAGTTGCAGACCAATTGCATGGAGCCGATTGGGGAATTCCGATTGAATTGTTTTGTTGAGTTTAATTAGTTGTTATTATATATGTTTTCAGCTGTGTTGCAGGTGTAAGGAAATACTACCCTCACTTAACTCTCAAGAATCCTACTCTTACGAGAAAGCGAGGGAGAACCCTGACGTAACTCTCAAGAATGGAATCCTACTCTTACTAGGAAGTGAGGGAGAGCCAGAGGCAGCAATACAAGGAGGCAATTTCTTATACTTCTCTGGTTCTTGGTAAGCTGATAGTTCATGGATCTACTGGAATGTACACCCTCGGAGTGAGGTTGGAAAATCCGCACCTTCTTAAAGGTAATGCCCAAAGCAAACTACCGGTGGGTTTTAGTTTGGTTTTGTCTGCCATAAGCCACTTAACAAATGTTACAGGGTTTCTAGATTCTCGCAGCTTCTTTCCACCCGGAGCTTCTCCATCATAGGTAAGGATGGAACCCTTAAATATTTTTAATGGAGTCGTTCGTTTTTCCGCATTGCCTACAGTTTTCTAAAACCAACATCTATGCATTACAGGTAGGGTCTCGGAAACCACTTACCCGAAAGAATGGTTGTATGCCACTGCTCAGGCCAACGTTAATCCATAAAGGCCATGAAAGACAATGGACCAGGGTTTTATTTCGTTGTTTTATTATTTTGAAAGGAATGGTTCTGTGAACTGATGTGACATGAATTGTTAAGGGTTTATCCCTGTTTTACGATTTTCCATGTTGTAACTTAATTATGTAGTTTTTGAAATTCTATTAATGGTTCTTGTTTTAGCCTATATTCTAGCAATGCTGGAAATTCCAGTTGAATGGTTTTTTAATCCTAATGAACTAAACCCCAAAAACAGAGATAATAGTTGTGTTGAACTAGTCCACAAAGCAGCGAGTGAAAGAAATGTGGGTTCATCTACTTAATGCATCCATGAGAGACAAATCCATTAATGCATACTTGGATTCCATGTTTTCAAAGGATTCCATGTTTTCATCCCTGGACGGTTTGAAGAATCGCAACAACAACGCCCATCTCCTTCTGTTCTTCCATGAATTAGGATTTTATGGCTGAAGAGTTGAAATAAAACAAAATAATGAGTAAAGCCAGCGCAAAACAGAGATCAGAGGAAATGCTAGAATGAAAAGAAAGTGCAGAGAGATCATTCATTTGAGATCTGATTTATCTCTATGGGAAAAAAAAGCTGAGAGAGCTCACTCACCCATGAACAGTTTTTTTTGTTCTGACAGATGTTTGCACCTTCCAAGAATGATCCAGGCGTCTCCCTGCAAAAATATGATCCAGGTGCCTGTAATCTATTCCAACCTCCTCTTCCATCAAGCATTGACAGCACTAACTGAGACTCAACCAGACTCAGACTTCGACTCAGACACATACCTACACCGACTCAGACTCACCCAGACCATCCAAACAGAAACAAACCAGCAATCACACAGACATATCAGTGCAGCGCAGATGATGAAAGGAGGAGGAGGAAGGTAAATGTTGCAACGGGGTTAGATTTTATATATACAGAGCTTCTTTCGCCGACCTCCAACCAACGGATTCATAATTCCCTCTAGAATCATCCTAGAACACGTTTGAATTTTAATTAAATCATTGCTTTTTCATTAATCAGTCTTTTGAGAACGCTTTTCAATTTTAATTAAATCATTGTTTTTTGGGTAGATGAGGACAACCATTGGAGAATAGCTTTCCCATCTCCAACACGACATCTATCTATGTTATGGAATCTCCCTACGACATTAACAAAAATTTATTTCAGCCCACCATAATCGATATCTAGTGGATAGCGATTATGGGGTGTCCTTCTGGAATTAACTCGGCTCTTTATCCTGAAATCAGAATGGTTGCAGTTTGATGTTTTTTCACATCAATTATCTTTTTTTTAATTACGCCGAAGGCCTGTCTAAAGAAGTGAAACTCCAACCTGCAGGAGGAGGTGAAAACCCTAAGTCGTTTTTTGAAAATGGGGAATCTTCGAAGAAATGTCGTCAACAAGGAATGATGTCAAAGAAGATATGTGAATTTAACTTTTATTTTTAATGTTATGTTCTAGGTTATTGTTATTGGTTTTTGTCGCGGCAAATAGATTTACCAAAATATTAATTTTGTGTGTTCATAAAGCTTTTCTATTTTTAAATGGATGTAATATGATTTCTATGATACTCTTTCTGTTTCCATTTTAGAATTTTTATTATTTTATGATTGTTACTTTTATTATTCTATGATTGTTGACATTGAGGAGGTTGTTGACACTGATTAGGTTGGAATTTCAAACTAAAGATGTTTTTAATAATTTTATTTTAAAAAATTATATTTAATTTTAAATTTTTATAAATTTATGTTTTTATAGTTGGTATCATTTATAAAAGTTGATAAATATATAATAGATGAAAATTGATGTCTTATAACATGTCAATCACATTTATTAATATGATTATGCTAATTTTGATAATAATTATAAATAAAGTATAAATTTATCATAAAAATAATTATAATATTTATTTTTTTAATTAAATTTATAAAATTCTATGTTCTGGAATCTCCCTGGAGTTTCATTTCGTCTCTACCTATTGATCAGTGTCAATTTGTTTTTTTGGTATTTGTTTAATGGTTAGGGTTTTTATTTTAAATTTTATGTAAATTTTGTTAAATTTGTTAATGGTAATCAAAGGAATTGGCAACTAGACCGTTAGACGGGGTCATTGCTCATGGGGCAGGGGTACACTCAAAAGGTAAGGGTAAGGGGTGCCTTAAGAGTCAATCTATTCTGTTTTAGAGACCATGGACTTTTTTAATTGATGGACATAATTAAAGGTGTGGGTGTGGGTTTTGAAAAACTTCTAACTTGCTACTATTGGATTCTACTATTTTCAACAATCTTTTACATTGTTACATGGGAATGTTATTATGGTTTTTTCATTTGTATTTACCATTTTTTGTTATAAAAAACACTGGAATAAGTAATGTGGCAAGGCTGCTCAACGTAATTGCAATATGCATTATAAAAACAAATTATTGTAAAATAGTAATGGATTTTTACATATATAATCAATAAATCTCTTTAGTGAGTCATAGATATTAACTCAACTTTTTGTTTTTATGTGACTTCTCTTCTCTAGGGCCATTTAATTGGTTGAGGCAAATAATAAGTAGAAGTTATAAATCATTACGTGTATAATAAGTAGAAGTTACAAATCATTTTCGTGTTTTACAAATAATAAGTAGGACAAAAATAAGTTAATTGATAATATCATAATTCTAGTAAAACATATTTAAACTTTTTTTTGAAAAACACATACACATATTTCTCACAGCTTTTTACTCACAATGCTATTAAAATCTTAAACCAATCTTTTAATCGTAATTCCTTAAACTAATATTTTAATTACCATTTAACATGAGCCAATTTTGTTATTATTATTATTTATAAATGAAAAGTATTCTTTCAGATTTGTAGATATAAGATAAATATATCAAATATCTAATATTTTTTCATTTTAAAATAGTAATTATAAAATTTAGAATATAATGATAAATTAATAAAAACAATGAAGATTTGTAATGATGATACTCAAAATATAATAATGATAATTATTATATTAAGTAATAATAATACTTAAAATAACAATATAATAATGATAATGAAATCAATTATTATTCTCTTATTTTTATTTTTATTATTATTTAGAATATAATAATAAATTAATAAAAATAATGATAATTGTAGTTTACATGGAAAACTATCTAATACTATACAACTATAGTAATAACATAAAAACTTCCAAATAATTATAATTTTTCCAATAGATTTAAAATAGTGTTTATGCTTATGATGTTGAATGCCTTAGAAGACAACTATAGTGGCCTTGTTCTTTATGGAGATATAAAACACATATGGGGATGGGATGGATTAGAATAGGAGGTATTAGAAAAATCTCTCATTCCAAACTAATCAATTTCTAAAACCAAAGTGATTGTACATAAATTCTAGCAATAACAACGTTATGCTCTTATAATATTCATGTAGTTCTCCTTCATCTCACATTTCTACATGTATGAACATGCTCACACCATAATCTTCTCCAAACCATTCTTGCCTACAAGTAAGGTTGAAATAATATCCATTTCATCAAGTAATTACAACCCACCTTTCCATGTGTATCTTTCTAGCTTCCTTGATTACATTGTAAACCATCTTCCCTAAGCAAAGTGTATGTCTTGATGTGAGTGGTCATAAGCCAGATAACTAATTTTTATTGGATGACTTCCGCTTCATACTTGGTCACCCATCCGTTCTTGGTAGCTATAATCTTGCTTCATGCATTAGTTTGTGATGGTTTACAACTACCTATCCATTTTTACTAGTTGTCATCTTGGCCCATGCGTTAGCTTAGGATTGTTTTGTAACTATTGATACTTATAAATGTCACCATGAAACTAGCTTGCTTAAAACAAACACTTTATTTCCAATCAACCAAGTTCATTTTCACTCAACAAATATGCAAGGGAACACCAACTACCCTTATATTGCTAGAAACACAACAATCCACGTCGCACATAGAGTTAAAAGCACAAAAGCATAAATCTCTTCATAACCACTTAATGTTGAGAGTTTTTAAAAATGTGTAGAGAAGTACGATTCACTATACATACCTAACTGGGGGTTTCTTATATTGGATCAAAAAACCATATTCTCCTATTATATATTCCTATAGTGTATCTCTTTAGAGACAACTGATTCTTTGTTGTGGCACATTATGGATGCATGTGCACTGCAGAAACAACATGATGAAAAGTTCAATGCAATCCTCCATCACTAGAAGTAAGTTGGATAGTCACTTGTGACGAAGGATGTTTCTCTATTTTTGTACCACGTATACTATATGGAATTTTCGTGGCTCAAATGAAGTCTATGCAATAGAGATATCCAATGTAAAAAATTATCTCTTAACCCAAAAGATGGACTTTGAATCTATTGAAAAATACAAATAAATACATGTTGGCACTCAAGTGTGGGCCATTTTGAAGAAAAGTGATCAGTTTAAGAATATAGGATCCCAAGGTCAAGTGGCATGGGAAAGAAATATAGTGACAAGTTTAAGTAAAATATGTAATCGTAGTGGTGCACATAGGTCACCCTAATTAGTCAACATTTTCTTAAATAATTGGTGTTGAATTGGCATTGGTAATGGAACATGTGCCATATTGACAGAATATTAAAACAATGATATGGGCAACGGGCATGCTAGCCATATTGATTGAACATTATTTAGTGATATGTGACCTATGTAATGGAGGCTCGTGAGAATCTCAAACATTGGAAGAAGTAAATTCAATTGGCCAAAATTATGACGGGGTAGGGCCTGATGTAGATGCACATGAATCCCAAAACAAACAAAAAGAAATTTTACACACTTTACATCACATAACATAAATTTTATGAGGAGTGAAAAAATAATGTGTTAATGGTGGAGTCGGGCTTCTCTATTGCAGAAGATAGGGTTCACCCTCGATGACCACTTCTCATCCTTCTCTATGAGAGATTTTCGGATGGTGGAAACCTCTTCTACTATTGTATCATCTCATTCCTCTGTATCTGTCGAAGAGGCTGGTCTACAAACTATTTTTCGGCTTCTATGGCAACCAGAACCTTGAACTCTTCTACTATAGCTCGATTATGAAAATATTTCTTTCCATTGTAGAGCTTGTTACGAAACAAGGATTTCCTTTAAAAATTGTCCCAAACCTTGGAAGATCAAAGCTAGGAAAAATAACTGCAAACCAAAATAGTGGGAAGGCGTCAAGTAAAAACATTATATGATATTTAAAGTTGCATTAGGGGAATTTGAGGTCTAAAATGGACCTCCTAAGGAAATTATAAAATAATAGTGAAAATAATAAAATAAGATTAGATTACATCATCAAATTTTAGGGGGAAAAAAGAAAAAAAATATTTTTTCAACTCTTATTTTCAGCTTATCTCCCTAATTTTTTACTCAAATTTCAAGCAGCAATACCCATTGGATGAAGAATTTGATTCCTGATCCAAGGAGCACGCATGTTGCATTCTTTCGATTGACCCTGCTACACAAAAATGAGAAATACATGAAAAATGTTATTGCAATCATGTGTTTTAATGTATTTCTCATTTTTCATGTATTAGGGCCTGTCGAAAGTATGCAACATGGATTCTCTTTGGATGAGGAATTAAATTTTGCATCCAACGAGTACTCGTGCTCGAAATTTGAGTAAAAAATTAGGGAGATAAGTTGAAAATACGAGTTGAAAAAGTAGTTTTATTATTTTATTATTTTCATAAGCTATTGCATTTTCCATTATTTTTATAAATAAATGCCAATAAATGCCACTTTTCCCTTCCAAAGCCTTTGTCATTTCCTTTTTCAATTTCCATAGCCATTTATTTACCACAAGTGATCCCCATCACTATTCTTTTTCCCAACGTTCAACTTGGAATATGTGTCCCATGACCTTGGTTAATATTTTTCCTTTATTAACTATATTACATAGATTTTTGACCAGGGCTATTACAAAACCCTCCCCCTTGGGAGAACATCATCCTCAGTGTTTAATGACACCTACAATGAACAAGACTGCTGAAAAGCAAAACATACTACCCGTGGAGCTTTATAAGTTAGCTTGTTGTAGTATTTACAATGATCATCCTGCTGAGATGCAAACCAACATGAGAAACATACTAACATGACAATGATAACAACATGACACCCATATTGCTTATTAGAGATTTATAACACATCTAATGGGGGTATTTACATCCATATACACATATACACATTTACCAAAACATCACACCAATCATATTCCAAAAACATTCGCTAAACCAGTGAATAGAGTAGGATACATAGCCAAAATCTGATCAACCATCTCCCATGTAGCTTCATCAGGCCCAAAGTGCTTCCATTGCACTTTAACCTGCTCAAATTCTCAGTTCGGAGCATGAACATCTTTGTTTGCAAAATGCACTGAGGTTCGGGCTGGAATTATCCTTCTGGCTCCACATACAATACAGACCAGTCAATCACATGATCAACATATTTAACATACTTCTTAAGCAATGACACATGGAAAACATCATGGACTTCCACTATTGGAGGCAATGCAATTTGTTAGGCTACTGGTCCAATCCTTTTAATAATCTTGAAAGGTTCACAATACTGAGTTGCCATCTTGGCACATGATCCAATCCTTAAGGAGCTCTTCTTAGGCTTGATGTGAAAATACACATGTTCCCCAATCTGAAACTCCTTAAACAACCTGTTATGATATGCATAGTTTTTCTTCTTTTCCTGTGATGCCTTTAGATTCTTCTTGATTACCTGCATTTCCCATTCTATTTATGTCAACACGTCTGGCCCTATAATCACTTTATTCACTGGATCACTCCAACTAATGGGAGTATTATAACTTCGTCCATACAGTGCCTCGAATGGACTCATTCTGAGATACTCTTGATACACATTTTTGTAAGTGAACTCAACTAGTGGAAGATACTCTTCCCACCTCCACTACTAATGCATCACATACATCCTCAACATGTCCTCCAATATCTTGTTGACCCTCTCTATCTGTCCATATGTCTGTGGATGATAAGTTGTATTGAAGGCCAAATTTGTACCCACACCTACAAATGATTATTTCCTGAATCTAGAAGTGAGCTTGGCATCCATGTCTGACACAATCTTCTTCGAAACACCATGCAACCTCACTACATATCTGATGAAGACCTGTGCTACATCATTATCTAAGTATGTAGACTTCACTGGAATGAAGTGCACTACCTTTGTCAACTTATCCACCACAACCATGATGGAATCATGTTGTCTAGATGTCCTCAGCAAACGTGTGATAAAGTCCATGTAAATGAGCTCCCATTTACACTTTGGAATCAGAATAGGTTGAAGTAATGCACCTGCATGCTTACACTCTACTTTCACCTACTGACAGTCCAAGAACCTAGCCACAAATTCTACCACTTCCCTCTTCAGTTTAAGCCAATAATAAAAATTCTTCACTACTATCTTTTGATATCCTGGGTGACTTGAATATGGTTTTGCATGAAACTCTCTCAAGATATTCTTCTTGAGCAGACTACTGTCTGGCACATATATATTGTCTTTGAATCTGACAAAACCACTTACCGTGATACAATAGTCCACATCCTAATCACCTATACCCTGTTGTAACTTGTGCATAAGCTCCATGTACCTATCATCTTGCTGACCTGCCTACAAGATACGATCCTATAAATATTTCCCATAAGAGATCATAGTTGTTATATGATTCACTTGTATCCTCCTTCTAAGAGCATCTCTAACCCCGTTCTCTTTACCTTTAATGTAACTGATCTCAAAGTCAAACTCACTGATCATGGCCAACCATCTAGCTTGTCTAGCATTTAGATTCAGTTGGTCAAATATATACCTCAATCAACTGTGATCACTCGTTAGTACAAACCAACTTCCAAGAAGATAGCATCGTCAGATCTTCAATGCATGAATGATCACTGCCAACTCAAGATCATGTGTTAGATAATTTTGATCATCTTAAGTTAGTTTCCTTGATTCATATCATACCACCTATCCTTCTTGCATAAGGAATCCACCAAGTGCTCTCTTGCAAGCATTTGTGCATACCACAAACTCTTTGTCTGGATATGCAATATTTAGAATTGGATTATATGTCAATAATTTCTTTAACTACTCAAAACTAGCCACACATTCCTCCATCCATTAAAAATTATTACCTTTCCTTTTTAATGACATAATAGGATAAATAGTATCTAAGAATCTCCCTATGAACCTCTTATAATAACCTACTAACCCCCTGAATGATCTTACCTCATCCAAGTTCCTAGGAGTTTCCCACTCCATGACAACCCTTATCTTCTCTAGATCCACTACTATGCCTTCCTTGGAAATCACATGCCCCAAGTAGTGTACCTCTATCCAAAAGAAACTGCATTTTCTAAGCTTAGCATACAATTTATGCTCTCTTAGTAATCTCAATATTGTTGCTAAGTGTTCGACATGCTCTTCCTCATTTTTAGAATATACCAATATATCATCGATGAATAAAATAACAAATTTGTTCAAATAAGGACACAACACACTATTCATAAAGATCATAAAATTAGTTGGAGCATTAGTCAATCCAAATGGAAATACAACAAACTCATAATTCCCATACCTGGTTCAGAAAGTAGTCTTGTAGATTTCTTCTTCCTTAATGTGTACCTGATGATATCTTGATATCAGATCAATCTTCGGAAACATTACTACTCCCTTCAACCGATCAAACAATTCATAAATCCTCGACAATGGATGCTCATTCTTGATGGTCACCTTGTTCAATTACCTGTAATCAATGCATAACCTTAACCTAAGAGTACCATCATTCTTCTTCACAAACAACATTTTTTCACCCCAAGGTGACACAGTTGGCCTAATATATCCCTTGTCAAACATCTCCTTCAACTGCAACTTCAACTCCACCAACTCTAGTGTGCTCATCCTGTAAGGTGACTTTGATGTTGGTGCTTCCCCTGGTACCAACTCAATAGAAAAGTCTGATATATATGTCGAAACACATCCTGAAAGTGTTGTAGAGCTGGGTACCTACTCAAGACATTTGCATCCTTAACTTCCTTACCTTTGTCACTAGAAATATGTATTGCAAATAACACACACCTTTTTCTATGATTGCGCTTCTCCTGCATAGTTGTCATTGTTCTAACTGATGTTTCCTTCTTCATACCTTGCAAGACTCTTTGTTCTCCATTGTCATCTAAGTACTCAATGGCATTGTCATAACAATCCACTTCGGTCCATTGAAGATACAACCTGTCAATACCAAAAAGCATACTATATGATCCCACAGAAATGTAGGTGTTAACCCCGTACAGAAATTACCTGCATACGAATTCTAAATCGCAGAAAAATAAAAATGCGAGAGCATAACACATAAAACACATATACACAGAGATTTCCCACTGGATCTCAAGACCGAGACTACCAGCTTGATTTTTCATTATATTCCTTTCAATGTTACAATACATATTTATACATGCCGAAGCATCTAATACCATGGACCGAAAAACCATCGCGTCCAAAACCATGGACCGAAAACCATAGGTAGGTTCGCCCAACCCAACAATCTCCCACTTATTGTTTTCTTTCCACAAGAGAGCTTTGTCATTTTTCCAGCCCTGAAATGCCCATTGTTTCTCTACACCAAGAGAACTTCTCAGAGCTCACAGATTTTGTCAATGCATCTGCAGTATTCTTCAAAGTGTCCACCTTTACCAGCAACACCTTTTTGTCTTCTATCATATCCCTCACAAAGTGATACTGAACATCAATGTGCTTGGTCTTTGAATGATAAGCAGGGTTCTTTGCCAAGAAAATTGCACTTTGGCTATCATAGTCTATCCTTATAGCTCCCTGTACTAACCCCATACTTGAACACAATCTCTGCAACCAAACTGCTTCCTTGCTTGCATGAGTGGCTGCCATGTATTCTGCCTCTGTAGTTGATAGTGCCACTACAGATTGTTTCTTACTCATCCAACTGACTGCACCTCCAAATAGGTTAAACACATACCCACTTGTAGATCTTCTCTGATCCAGATCTCCAGCCCAGTCTGCATCAACAAAGCCATGAATATCCAACACTCTGTCCAATCCTGGTCTTCCTTGGTAGCACAAACCATAATCACTAGTCGCAAATACCTGAAAACCCGCTTCACTGCTGTCCAGTGCTCCTTCCCTGGTTTTGACATAAACCTGCTCAATACTCCCACTGCATGTGCAATTCTGGTCTAGTACAGACCATTGCGTACATCAAGCTACCGACTGCACTTGCATATGGCACACGGGACATGTCCTCTTCCTCTTCTTGTGTCTTGGGACACTGTTCAGCAGATAACCTCACACCTACAGGAATAGGAACCTTCACCGGTTTACTATCCTACATATTACTCTGCAATATTGTCGCGACATACTTCCTCTGGTTTAACCAGAGCTTCCTCTTTGCCCGATCTCTTTTAATTTCCATGCCCAAAATATAGTTTGCAGCACCGAGATCTTTCATGTCGAATTTGGAGGACAATTGGGTCTTCAAATCCTGGATAATTTCTTTGTCATTTTCCAACCAACAACATATCATCCACATACAAGACCAGATAAATAACACGGTCACCAATTAATTTAAAATACACACAATGATCTGCTTTGCTTCTGGTGAAGCCAAGTCCCCGTAT
>APFE031099671.1:6089-76162 GCA_000404065.3 Pinus taeda
GAATATTTTGTTTGAGTTGGGAATTCTTACAAAGGTATAAGTGATCTTTGTACCATAACAAATCATTTTTCCAGCTAAATGTATCAGATGTATTGGAATATTGTTGTAACATTCGAATAAGTTCCCACACTTCTTCAACATTCTTCCATTCCTCCCTTGCTTCATTTATCCAATCTGGTTGGATAATAGAAATGGTGCACAATAATGCTTCCACATCCTCATCCTTTCTTGAGAGTGCATCTGCCACCACATTTTGCTTCCCCTTTTTTGTAGATGATTTCAAAGTCATAACCCAACATCTTTGTGACCCACTTTTGTTGCTCTTCAGAGGATAATCTTTGTTCTAAAAAGTATTTAAGGCTATCATGATCCGTTTTTACCTTGAAGTGTCTTCCCATTAGGTAGGGTCGCCATTTCTTAAGTGCATGGAGTATTGCCAACATTTCCTTCTCATAAATAGCTTTGTGTAAAAACTTTCCCTTGATTGGACGACTTTCAAAAGCAATGGGTCTTTCATCTTGCATTAGAACAACACCAATTCCATTTCCTGAAGCATCACATTCCACAATAAAGGTTTTTGTGAAGTCCGGTGTAGCTAAGACCGGTGCTTGGCACATTGCCTCTTTAAGATGTTCAAAGGCCTTTGTTGCTTCCGGAGTCCATGAAATGCATCTTTCTTCAATAATATTGTTAGAGGTGATGCTATTCTCCCATAATTCTTAACAAACTTGCGATAATACCCTGTCAACCCGAGAAATCCTCGCAGATGCTTTATGGATGTGGGGATTTTCGATTCCTTAATGGCTTTAATTTTGCTAGGGTCTACCTTAACTCCTTCATGAGATACAATATGACCCAGATATTCCACCTCTTGGATTCCAAAGAAGCATTTGGATCTTTTTGCATATAATTGTTTCTCCTCCAATAGTTGTAGCACCCTGTCAACATGTTCAACATGATCCTTCCAAGACTTGCTGTAGATTAGTATATCATCAAAAAATACTAACACAAATTTTCTAAGGAATGGTTTGAAAATTGAATCATCAAACTTTGAAATGTTGAAGGTGCATTGGTAAGGCCAAAAGGCATGACCAAAAATTCATAATGACCCTCATGAGTTCTAAATGTTGTTTTGGAATGTCTTCAGTCTTCATTCTGATTTGATGATATCCTGAACAAAGATCCAACTTGGTGAAGTAAATTGATCCATGCAATTCATCCAGTAATTCATCAATGACAGGAATGGGGAACTTATCTTTAATAGTGAGCTTGTTGAGCTCCCTATAATCTGGACACATGCGCATGATCCATCCTTCTTGTGCACCAATACTACTGGAGCAGAGAAAGAACTTTGACTCGGTTGAATTATACCAGCCTCTAGCATTTCTGCAAGCATACGTTCAATTTCACTCTTTTGGACATAAAGATATCTATACGGCCTGATGTTTGGAGGAACACTTCCTGGAATTAGATGCATAGCATGATCATGATCATGCACAGGTGGAGACCTTTAGGAGTCTCAAATACCTTGGAATGAATATCCAGGACTTTTTGGAGATCTGGAGAAATAGATGATTCCGATGTGGAAACAACTAGCAAACATAATTGTGCAATTACACCTCTTTGTTCCTTTTTTAGAAGCTTTGTCATACCATTAGAGCTGATTATCTTTCCTGGTTTCCCTGCAATACCCCTTAATTCAACTTCCTTTCCTTCCATAGAAAATTTGATGAAAAGTTCTTGAAAATTAAAAGCTATTGTACCCAAGGATTGTAGCCATTGGACTCCTAGTACAACATCAACACCTCCCATTGGAATGGAAAGCATTGGGCTAGTCAATACATATTCTCCGATAGCTTGATATTATGGCACTTTCTAGAGCAATTTATTGTTCCTCCTTTTGCAACCATCACTTGACACTCTGGTGCTGGATATAAGAAGCAATTAAATTCTTTTGCTACCTTACAATGAAGAAAATTGTGGGTACTTCCTGAATCAATCAATACTACTACCTTTTTCTTCTTGATTTTTCCTTCTATCTTGATGGTTCGAGGAGTGGTAATTCCCGCCAATGCATTACAAGATATCATCGGATTGATTTGTTCTTCATCTAGGCTTTGTTCCTGGAGTATATCCTCTTCTTTTGACTTTTCTTGCTCCTTTTCTTCTTCCTCTTCACAATCTATGTAGAATAATTTCTTCTTATAACACTTATGACCTTTAGTGTATTTACTATCACAACTGTAACAAAGCCCTTTTGCTTTTTTTTCTTCCAATTTTTGTGGTATCAACCTTATAGGTTGTGGAAGACTAGGGACAACACTTCGCTTTTTATAGTTGTGAGTGGTATGCTTCTTGGTTGCCATAATTTTGCTTTCCATTTTTCTTGCTAACCAGAATGCCTTCTCTAATGAATCAGGTTCCCAAAGGCGAACATCATGTTGGATATCATCCTTTAAAGACCCTATGAACACATCAATCCTATGCTCCTCCGCAATATCTTTTACCCTTGTGTTCAATTTTTGGAACTCCTCAATGTGCTCCATTATTTAACCCTTTTGTTTGAGACTTATTAATTGGCTAAAAAAAGTGTTGCTTTTTGTATCCTCATAATGTGCTATCAATTCTTCCGTAAAAATTGCCCAAGTGATAAATTGTTTACGAGAGCAAAGCCATTGATACCATACAAACTGATTTGGTTCCAAATATAAAGTTGTCATACGTACCTTCTGTGTGTTTTGCACATTATTGAGATCGAAAAATTGCTCCATCTGTAATATCCATGTTGTGGGATCCTTGTCATCAAACTTCCTCATATCGATTTTTGGAATATGATGGGTCTTCGATCCCCCATTAGAGTCTATGGAATCATGATTAAAATTTCTTTTGTTCGCATCATGAGTTTCCTTTACTACCTTTTCACCATTAGTAAGTATTTCTTAGAGAAAATTTTTCAAATCCGTCTTCATATCTGTCATGCTTGTCTTCAAGTTTGTGTTCAAATCTATCTTCAATTCTTCCATGTCTGTCTTCAAATCCATCTTCAAATCGTCCATGTCTGTCTTCAAATTTGTCTTCCAATCCTCCATCTTAGCTTCCACGCCCTTTATCTTAGATTCCATGCCATTTATCTTAGCTTCTGTTAGCTTTTGTGAGGCTGACATTTTTTGCATTTGGTCTTGTAATTTTGATATATCATGTAGCATTTCTTCCTCTTCTTCATGAGTCATGCTAGAGCTTTCAGGTTCCTTCTTCCTTACTAGGTGTTTGCATTTTCTTTCCTCGGGGCATCAGTTACCGATAATAATGCTCTACTAACCCTTTGAATTCCTTCAAAATAAATTTTCAAACCAATCTTAAGCAAAAATTTAGAAAAATCGACACACCCTTTTTTTCTTTATAGGAGCTCGATATTTCTTCTGATGTATCTCTGTACTTTCAGAACATCCAGTTCTGAAATTGCGACCTGTGGTATCCCTCTGTATCCTCTTTCCAATGCCACTAGTCTTACCCCAATTGGATTCTCCAATGAAGAGTTATGCCAAATCTCCCACAGTGACCTGATTATAGACCTTTTAAGAAGAGCGAACTTGTATGAAGAGCCACGTGTCACTATTTTGACCTTTGCCTCTTAAAAATATATACAAGAAACTACAGTCCGTCATCTTTTTTTACCTTCTTACGAAATTTCAATCTGATGCTCAGAGAGAAAGTTATGACGATTTTCCCTAGGTCACTTGTTTTGAATGTAATTCAGGATTTTACAAAAGGACCAACTTCCTGAGATCATATCTCCAAAAATATAGCACAAAAACCTCTGAAATTCAGACCCGAGATTCAGTATGATGTCTTCTCAAATGGTTTTTTTTTTTTACATCTGAAACGTCGCAGAAAAAAGTTATAACGAAAATGCCACGATGACCTGTTTGTAGCAGCGAAACCCTAGAATCCAAATCTCTGATACCAAATGTTATGAAACCAGCTCAAGAAAAGATAGAAAAGATAGATCAATGCCTTAGAATTGAGCTTCTTCGAGGGGGAAACCTCCTTTACATTACATAAATGAACAATTCTTTGATGATACAAATGACAAAACCTCATTTCTATATATAGGAGTCTAAGGAGTCATAATATAACCCAACCGACCTAATAATAATAATATAAAGCCACACAAATAACAATAGAGGGATTCTATGGGCACAGCAATAACAATATTGGGGGCAATAGGGGCACAACAATATTAATAAGGGGTACAACTACCATAGTAATGGGGTAATCACTAGTATTATAGGGACCCAACAATAATTGTTTTTGATAAATAGTGAGACAAAACAATTGAGAAAACTATATCGCATATAATAATTGTTTATGTATTCAATATAGAATTAGAGCTGAAACATCATACAAAAGTGCAATAATGTAGAACCATAACTCATATTTTCATACATAAGACAATCAAAGAAAGAGTATTTTTAATGCATAAAGAAAACACGATCATGACATAAAATTATGATACATGAAAGGTCCTACTCATGGGCTCAACAATATTGATCCAATTTCATCCAATAAAATACACTCTAGGAGTAAAAAGTATAATTTCAGTAGAGCATGCTCAATATTCAAAGAAAAATAGATCTTGTTCTAATAATTTCATCAAAACCTTCCCAAAAATACATAAGTGTAATGTCTTGAAAAGTTTTTTTGATAAAATTTTGAACCCATGTCTAAATGCATGAGAGGGGTTTAAATACTATAATACATGCTTCAAAAATATATTATTACAAAAAAAGCTGAGGACATTTCAAACAACCTTCCTCAAAGTAAGATAAAACTAAAAATAGAATTAAACTAATGGAAACATTCTTTTCAACTTGAACTATCTTAGTCGGATAACTTGATCTTTGAGATTGTAAATGTTGATCATAGGTTTGAGCTAAGGTGGCTAGTAGATTGTGGATTTTCACTATCCTACAAGTATGGCATCTGACAGAGTTGAGACCATTTTTTGTGAAGAGGTAGTCAAAAATCACAAAATCATCTACTGGCTATGTGGTTTTACCAAATACTGCCAATATGTATCCCAATCTAGTTTCGTCACCTATTTAATTTCTTCCTGCTTGGTCTGATCTTTCTTTTTCCACTGTTGTTCGTGTTGTTTTATATCTGGGAGAGAAACTAGTATGCACTCTTTGACAAGGTTGGCACAATGGAGGTTTTCATTAATGACTTCAATTATACTGCTTGATGCACCTGCTACTTTCGTTTTCACCCTTTCTACCTACTTTAATCATGTATCTAAATCTATAAATAGAATGTCTTTGTGGGATTATTCTATTTTTGGTATATCAAACTTTCTTCCCTCATAAGACTCCTTCCAGGTAATCAATTCAAAAGTATTTTTATGGATTTATTCATATTAAAACCTCGTATCAATCACTTGGTTTGTCGATTTATCACTTGTCTCACAACAAGGATTCCTTTGTGATATTTTCTGGTAGAACATCTCTTCTTGTTGTATTAATAGGGAATTCATCTTGATTTATTCTTTGATGAGCTTGTATATTTGAGGGTTATCTTTAAATCTCTCCACCGTGGCCTATATTTGGAAAATCTATGAGTCCTTTTCTAATATGTTTGCTTGGTGTTGTAACATCATTTGCTCAAATTCCTTCTGAAGCTGAGCTACCTGTTTTAATGATTGTTGATTGGTTTTCTCTTGTTCTAATTGTTGTTCAAGAAGAATAATTCTCTACTATTTTTCTTTTATAAGCAATCTGAATTTTGTTGCTTTATCAATAGTCAATGTGGCATAGGCGCCTGCAAACTATGACAGCTTCGTAAGATTTTCTGATGGGTCAACATGAGTGTATTTCTGCATGAATTGATTCATTCTCTAGTGTTGCAACAACCATGATATCTAATTTTCTCTTCTTTCATTGTCTTTTAGATACAGTAGTATCAGTAGCACTATATAATATATGTAATGGAGGTATCTCTTCAATTCTCAAGATAATTTCATAAGTGGTAAAAGCCAAAATAACCTCAATAAATTGAGTTCTTATATCCCCTTTCTCTATTGTCTCTAGATTTTCTTTGTGATGAATCTATTTGGGGGTATGAAATTCAGATGTTTTCTCAATATTTGTGCTTGTTTGGAGCTTCTTATTGAATTTCTCCCATTCATTGTCTAGGTGAATGACTGAAATCTTCCCTCTTTGAGCTAAATTGGAACTAACCTATGTCTGTTTCTTGTCCAAGGCTTGTTCTGTCATTTCCTCAGTATTTCATTCTGTAGATTTCTCAGAATATTTATTACGACTACCATATCCATTCTAAGATTGTTTCTCTAACTCTTCTGACTCATGAGTTGATTTCTCTTATGTTTCTTCATCAAAATTTACCTTTGAACTTCCCTCCAGGCTTACGCTAGGAGTCAGTTCTCTTATTGGTTCAATTTGTAATAGGTCCAATGGGACATTTAACAATATTTTTGATCCTATATACATGAAAATCATTATTATCATCTGGGTTTAATCGTAATGATGCTAGATGTAGGACCTCTGAAAATGTTTCATCTCCTTGAAAGAGGTCATCAAAGGGATCCTCTTCATGAGTAAATTGTTTTAGTTTAACCATAGTGGTAAGGTAATTAGAAACTTGATTTGGGTCATATTGTCACCTTGGAACTGTGGTCAATTTTAGAGACATAATAATCTCTTCTTCTTTCACTACTTTCCCATAGTCATGTAGTGCGTAAGCACCACATTTTAATGGGAAAGATGGCCAAATGACTTTCTTCTATTCCCTCATGGATTTTGTTAAACCCTCTCCTACTGTGTGGTAAGTGATCTCTCTAGCCAATAGTTTATCTGGAACGTAATATGGGAGGACATGTGGAGAAGAAATTCCCCCCAAAAATATAATATAAGTGAATGTTTCTTCACAGAACCATCTTGTGATTGGAAAGATGTTTATCTTGGCTTCTTCAGAAAGCCTGCGGGTTAATTTATCACAAATGGTTTTAAAAATAGGCAACATAATACATTGGGATATTTTGTAAAAATGGGCATTGAATTGGGATTTCCACAAGATTTTATGGTATACATGGATGGGGAGAGGGTTCTGTACAATCCACTTCTAACCCATGTTCAAAAATTAATAACAAAAACAAATGGGATCCATTACACAAGCGCTTATATAAAAATGGTGATTATCTCTTGAGCAAATATTTCTCTTTTGCCTATATTACCTAATAGCCATAGCTAAATTGTTTCATAAAATCTGACTCCAGTCGATAATCATCAAGTTAACCACTAAATCAATTAATGGAAGCCACTCTATGGAAAATTTGGTACTATAGGCTTTACCAAATAACTTACAGATCATTGTAGCTACGAAATTATGTGGGGCCGAGAGGGATGAAATTGGATACATGCCAGATTTCTCTCATTTCAATTTCCCTAAGATTGATCTCTAGGTCTGTGTAACATCCAATGGGTCCTAGTTCTCTTTGGAAAAAGTTTCCACGAAATCTTTATCATAGAGTTTTTGATTCTCTGGTAGATGGTACATCTAATGCAAGTTGTCTGGTTTGAAAAGGCCCATGACCTCATGTCTTCCATTCCTCAAAGTTCTATCTAAGATATTAACATTATCAAGCACCTATTTTACCATATTTGTGTATGGTAATATCTTAGGTCTTGCAACTATCCTGTGTAAAAATGAACATGCTACCTCAAAGTAGAAAGTGTTAGATGATTCGTCAATATCATTTGTTGCCATCGTTTCCAATGGCCTGGGTTTCTCTTCTTCCAGTAGGTTTTAAATAGCTTCCCATGACTTTTTTCCTCTGTCTTTGTTGGAGGTGGTATCAAAGAAAATGGGTGTCATGTCTAATTTCTCAAATGTAGTATCTTTTCCCTTCTTCGCCATCTTTCCAAATGTCGTGTTCTTCGGAGGTTCCCTGAAATTGAGCATTGGAGATTATCAGATAAACAGACAGAGAGAAAACGACAGTGAAAATGCAATGGTACAATTAATTCCGAAAGGTGAAAAGGAAGAAACTTTTATTCAAAAATGCAGATGAAATATATCAAACCACGTCAAGCCGTTTTAAACATAAATGCCATTAAAACTTATTAAATATGCACTAAGATATTATATTATGGCCTTTACTATTCATTTAAGCCATTGCATCATAAACGTGCAAGGGAAAAAAATTAAGATGATGAGTTTCAAGCACGTGATGCCAATTATGCGACTGTGATAAAGATTATCGTAATATCACAAGTCACAACATCGCTCTCTCGGTTATGTGTTATATCGAAGTTATTTAGAATTTTCTAAGATGTGATGTGAGTGCCGTAGCTTTTATCATTTTAAGTGCATTTTTCATTAATGAGTACTTATTGCATAAGGTAACCTTTTACTATGCATCGAACTTAACCAAACTTATAAAAATTATCGCATACGTCCATCGGGTCAGGGTCATATCATGTTTCACAACCTTTCATAGCTCACAAGATTCGCTTTTTCATAAGTGTCGCAATGTGATAATTGTTTGGTTTGTTATGTCACAATATCATAAATTATGTATTCTAAGGGTTTTTCTTTTTTGATTCTTTTGCAAATGCCACTATGTGATTGCAATAGGTACTTTACTTTGAACCCTTAGATTTAATGAGAAGTTTAATGATACCATAAGTCTATTACAGTGGTCGCTCCTATCGAAATTTGCAGATCTCGATTGTTAATTAGCCCGTGACAAACATGATCCAGCGATATGCGATAAAGCAAGAATAACTAGTTACAAAGTGACTTTGGCTTGAGACCTTATGTTTATTTACAAATTTACTTCTAATAATTTAAAGAGGAAGCACTTAAGTGATAAGTTTTTTAGATAATTTTTATAAAGGGTCCCCATTTATCAATAGAATATTAAATATTAGATTAATAAATGGAGGGTTGTTGAACAGTACAATAGAGCCCTAGAGCTTGGTGCCTCAAAGTAGGTGCTAGGAAAAACTACATGTTGGAGCCTAGGAGATTGAATATTGTTGTCTTTCTCTAGGGTTGGATTCGTACACATTACTGTATTGCAATTATTGTAAAGAGGATTGGAGTCCTCTTCATTGATTAATAAAATTATTATTCTATCATTGTTCATTTTGTGTTCTAATTATAAATTATCTTAACTGGTAAAAATAACAATTAAAAAGAAATATTGATTCACCCCCCTCTCAGTATTTCCAACAATGGGTAATAGAGTCAATACGTTCTCTGAAAGCCTAATAGCTTGAAGTTTGATCGTTAGCACACAAATGGAAAATCAAAGCAAGAAAGCCTCCAATCCTTCTAAAATTGTCTCTTCCTCATCTATTAAAGTTGAAGACAATCATATTGGGAATGTTCCATTATTCAATGGAAACTTTGATATATGGAAGATAGGAATGAGAAAGTTTTTAATGGCTCAAGGCATTGAAGTATGGGAATTAGTGATTAGTGATAACATAATGGAAGGGGAATCCAAGGAATATAATACAAAAGGAATGAAGGAAATCTTGAATGGGCTAATAGATACTATAAAAACGAAAGTGGATAAATCTTCATCGCAAAAAGGTATGTGGGTCAAACTTTATGATATTCACTAAAAATGAGCATTGACCATAACTATTAGTCAAGAAGATGATGGAAAGAAAGAAGGAAATCCAAAACCCATTAGGAAAGATGTAAACATGAGTGAAGACATTAAGGCCAAGGAATACCTAAAATATGAAGAGAGTAAAGATGACTTTGAAAAAGATCTCATGCTGAAGCTTGTAGCTTGCCTGAAAAAGATAAGAAGTTTGAAAAAGGAGATTGAGGAGCTCAAGAAGAAATCACAAGATGGTGACGATGCCCTTGACAAGGCAAGGATAGAAGTTTACCTATTCAAGCTTTAAGGAGGAATTTCATCAAAACAAAATGGAGCATCATGAAGAAGCCATATCCATGACAAATCAATTGGATAAGGCAATGAAAAGGGAAGAAACTTTGTCAAGACACCTTGAACAAAAACACAACATATTGAACAAACTTGAAGTAGAAATTCGTCAATACAAGGAGGAGGTCTCCTCCCCTAGATCTCAACTAGAAGAAATAAATAAACAAGCACAAGGAAGGGAGAAGGTGATGGAAGCTTTGGAACTCATAGAAGGAGAAGTTGATGATGTAGAAAAGGAAATAAATGGCACGATATGCCAACTAGAAGAAAAGGATGAAGATATCTTCAAAGTGAAATCAAATTTCAAATTTTTCAAGGTTGAAATATGTGAATCAACAAGCATGAAGGAAGAAATGGGGATCATTCTAGAAAAGTAGAATGAATAAATATTCAGGATGAAATCAAATATCATCTCCCGTAATGTAGAAGCTAATGAAGCAACACAAGTCAGGGAAAAAAATGAAAAACAACTAGCCAAGAAAAATGATGACCATGGAAAATTAGAAGAAGAAATTGTTTCACTAAGGAAATAAGTTCAATTGCTGAACAAAATCTTGAAAAGTTCTCAAGCCTTAGATAACTTTCTCAGTGATCAAAGATCTCCATTTGATAAAACATATCTCAGTTATACAAGTAAATCATCAAACAGATGCAAAGAAATTCCTATTGCTTCAAACATCAGAGATGTGGAGAAACCTGGAAGAAACATTCATGTCCTCAATTCCAACAAGGTCAAACAATATCAAATTGGAAGAAACCCTGCTCCAAGAAGATGCAAATATTTTTTCAAGACTGTAACAGGCAATAAATCTGATCAAAGGCTTCCAAGACATAAGAAATTTAAAAGTACAATGAGAAAAAACTATGTAGAAAGTGCTAAGGATGAAAGAGGAAATGGATATCATCTAATAATTCAAAGGAAGAATGCTTTCATAAGTTGATTAAGGAAATCATCATTTCCCAAGTAGTAAAATTTATTTCATGGTTATGGTTATTCCTACTCAAAGTTTGGACATGTGGCTAAACATTGTAGAGCCTATGGAGATCCCTATCAGTTCTCTAGAATAAGATTTACAAAAATAAACTATGCTCTCTCTTTCATGTAAAATTATGAGTGTGTCAAATTTCATAACATTGAACATGTGGCTCGTGATTATAACTTTTCTATATTTCCTGAACAAACTCAAAGCATACTAAGCAGGAAAACAAAGTCGCACAACTCTAGAGAAAGAAGAAGATTGGATCAGAAATCCTCTTAATGCTCAAACCAACAACACATGTTGTTGATCTGATGAATACATATTTGACATATTTTGATGATGACATTCTTCTAAGAAGAGTGCATCCATACAGGTAGGGAGAGCTTGTGATTTTTTCAAAACCTATCTGTGAAGAGCCCTATGAGTCACATATGGACAGTTGTGCTATGAACCATATCTCTCGACAGATAAACTCCTGGAAGTAACTCCATTGAAAAAAATAATCCATTGATTGAATATATCTTCCACTTACAACAATTTATCGTGTCTGAAGAAAACAAAAAGCTAGAGGATTTCATGCAATTAGAGGGAACTAATTGATCATCTACAATTTAATTGCAGTAGTCACTAACATTGGAAAATTACAGGCTGCTGAGATCAAACTGATAGATGCTTAGTAAAGACTAAAAACTAAGAATGATCTCAAAAGATTCTTAACAGAGCTAAAATTTGGAAATGATACTTTTGGAAGGAGGCATGAGTTTAATAAGAAGAATATACAAACAAATATCATAATACATGAAAAATGAAGTAAAACACAACTAGCTGAGTATAACACCATTGGAGAAATATATAACATAATGACAAAGGTGACTAAGTAGTATGATGATGATCGAAAAGGGAGGAAAAGTTCAGCAGGAGTTGTACAAGCTATTATCTAAGCAACAATGGAAGAAGCAACATGATAAGAAAGAGCACCATGATAGGGGAGCAACATGACAAGAAGTAGCTTGATACGGGGAATACTACTACTTAGGAAACCTATTTTCCATTGATGTCAAAGGGGCAGAGAATGTTGGAAGGGAAAGAATATTTCCATCAATGAAAAGGGAGAGATTGCTAGTCAATGTTGTCATTGATGTCAATATGGCATTGTTTGTGAGGGAAAATTCTTATGATCCATGATGTTTGATACCATAACCTCATGTATACTATGATATCCTTGATGAAGGAATTGATGACATATGATGACATAGTTGGAGATTATATCATGAGATGGAGGAACATATGGATTAAATATAGCATAACCATTGAATATATATATAGGCAGAACATAAGCATTGGACTGAAGAAGAAGTCCTAAGGAGAAATAGGAGGAAATCCATGAAAAGATGTTGGAGCCATTGGAAAGCCATCAGAAGCCATGAGAAACCATTAGAAGCCATGAGAAAGCCATGAGAAGCCATCGGGAGCCAAAGCAAATCCATCAAAAGTTAAGAGCAAGCGCGACAACCTAAGGAGGAGAAGATCCAAGAGTAGCAGTTCAAAGAGAAGACATCATAAGTTAAAAACATCAGCGATAAGCTAAGGAGGAGAAAATCCAAAGAGAATACCACATATTCCCAAGAGAAAGAGCCTAAGGGTAGAAATATAATACCAGAGGGGAAAAGAGAAACATATCGGTGAAATATCTAGAACCCAATCAGAGAAATCATATCGGCATTTAAATTATGTGTCACCACTCAAGCTTCTAGCTCCAATCTTGAAGAGGCGATGTTGATCTCTGATCTTCGATATGCAAAACAAAATTGCTTTAATAATGATTTAATTGCTAAATCAAATATTCCCTTTATCGGAGCTTTTGGAATGGAACCTCTGATAAGATCCTATGATGAGACATAATCTCTAATTCCGATGTGATTTGTGGACCCAACAGGCCTTATTATAACGTTTTAAAATGTAATATCCCATCTGTGCATCAAAGCTTTCCTATCAAGAGTTTTGTAGGCATATCATGCTAAAACCTCCGATTGTGATATGGTTGCAGACCCAATTTCTTTATCATAACAAGTTTAATGTAATATCACATCCACTACACTAGAGGTCAAAGCAAGTAGGGATGATATGTGTTATAGGAATATCAACATTGTTGACACCAGAAATTTGGCATATGCACATCTTCAAAATATTTGATATTCGTGTAGTTCCGATATGCGGGAGTAAAATGATGATGTGGCATGTGGGACCTCCTGGTATCCATTTTGTAACATGGTTTCACATTTTGTTTAAATTTATACCGCCTCCTATGTTGCTATTATAATATACTTTCCATAAATAATGAAATTATGTTATATTTGGCTGATTATTAACAAAGACCCCTTTCGATATACTTTTAATGTGCCACCTCATATGCAATTAAGCCTCTCCTCTAATAAATGTGTCTTTTCATTTATTGGCGAAAATCATATAAATATAAGTCAAATAATTCAATATCAAGTATCGATGTCACTCATCCATCACAAAGAGGAAGATACAGGTCATAATTTGTGAACTTGAAAGAGTAAAGGAAAGGAGACTTAGAGACTGAGAAGGATCACTAGATATTTAAAGCAGATGAAGCTATAAGAGCTCGGATCTGTGGAACATTTCCTGTGAAGCCTAGTTCTGTGGAAAATCACATTTAAAAGGGTCAAACTAAGTGGAACATAAATCTAAGATAGGCTCAGAGATATAGTGAATTTGTGAATGCCCAAATCTTTTGTAGCTAGGTAGAAGTACAGATCTCAACCTGAAGGACAGGCGTGTGAAAGTTCATTTTGTAGTTCATATCAGCTCTATATCTCTATCTCATATTTGTGAAAATATCAAATTTTGATAACCTTTGACCAATGGAATTAATTCTTTGTTGAGATACATGTGGAAGGGAACCTAAGTTTAGATCTGTGTTTGTAAATAATGGGATAGTCTACCTAAACTCAGTTGAAAAAGTCTATGCTTGTGTTAAGGCTACTAAAGCTCAGTTTGGAGAATAGGATTAGCCAATTGTGGAGAAACAAAGATTGTTTCCTATGATAGGTACAGACACTACCTTGGATCTATGAGAAATAAGCTCGGACCAGTGATATTATAGTCTAGAACAGAGGACAATTCTACAATTAGAACCTCAGATTTGAAGAACAATAATTTCATATTTGTGCTTGTATTTGCAGGGAATACTTGAAGACCATAAGACTTGAAGACATTATGCTTTTCTGAAGTCTTCATGGAGTAACCTTGGATATTTTTTTTGGGTACTATGAAGAGATATGGAGACACCTTCATGATAAAGAAAGGTTCTCATTGATCAAGTGACATGGAGATTAAGTGGAGGCATTGTTAAAAATAGACAAGGTTCATTGTTGAAGATATTGCGAACCATAAAGAATAATAAAACTTATCTTGACTAATTACAGTTTAGGGTGGGAGCCCTAGAGGATCTGAGTGCTCAAGGTACTAGGTTGGAGATTGTACCAGAGATAGGGATGGAGCCCTATAGGTTGATGCCTCAAATTTGACAATGTTGGAGCCTTGGAAAGTCCAAGTTGATGCTTGGAAAGAATAGAGGTTGGAGCCTAGGAGATTGAAGATTGTTGTCTTCATCTAGGGTTAGAGCCCTACATATTATTGTATTGGAGTTATTGTAAAGAGTATTAGAGTCCTTTCCATTTATTAATAAAAGTATTATTCTATCATTGTTCATTTTGTGTTCTAATTATAAATGATCTTAACTAGTGAAAATAACAATTGAAAATAAATATTGATTCATTCCCCTCTCAGTATTTCCAACAAGTTCACCTCCACATACTAGATGTTGGTAGATGGAAAGAAAGTTCCTAATTTCCACCTCCTGGATGAATTATTATGCTACTTGGGCCATCTTTGTGTTCCTTCAAGTGAACGTGTCAAGATGATTTGGGAGGTGCACTATAATCGAGTTGCAGGACATTGGTGTGTAGAGAAAACTATTGTTGTACTACAAAAGTACTTTTACTCCCCCAAACTTCGACTAGATGTTGTTAAATATATCAATTGCCTCACTACATGAATGCCAAACCAACCATCAAGAAACAGGGAATGCACACTCCTATGCCTACCCCAAGCCAGCTGCGGCAATCCATCTCCATGGACTATATGGTTTTCCTCCCTTCTACCAATCATGGTAATGAATGTGTATTTGTGGTCATCGAAAGATTTTCTAAGATGGCTATATTGGTGGCATGGAATAAGAGTATCACATCAGGGGATTATGGCAACTTTTTGGGATCCCACAAACCATTATACTAGATTGGTATAGTAGGTTCCTGAGCACTTCTGCTCAACCTTCTAGACATAATTGGACACCAAGCTCACCAAGTCGATTGCCTTCCATCCCAAGACTGATGGCCAGACAGAGGTTTTCAATAGGATGATAGTGCACATAATCTGCATGTATAACTCCAATCATCCACGAACCTGGGATGAGAGTCTTCCCTATGTGAAACAAAGTTATAACAGAACTCTCCATATCTTGACTAGTCGTAGTCCCTTTCATGTGGGTCTAGGATTTCAGCCATTGTGTCTGATTAATGTTGCAATGCCTCATGCAACTACATGGACACAATCCACACATGTATTTTCTGAGGATGATAATGCAACCATATTTATTGAATGCATCCAACACATTCGCCAGCAGGCTCACGACATTTTGGAGAAGACAAATTCCAAGTACAAGCAACAACATGATCAACATCGGGTTCCACACAATTTTCAGGTGGGCATCAAAGTTTGGTTGCATTTGTAGAAAGAATGCCCTACCAAAGCTGATCAGAAGCTCAAACAACTCTGATATGGTCCTTACACCATTAAGATGGCTGTCGGAGATAATTCTTTTGAGTTCAACATTCCCCCATTCCTGGGTCCACACCTAGTGTTTAATGTGGACTACCTTTGACCATACTTCCCACCATTACTGGACACATCAGACATTGCAGAACAACTCACACCAATAGAGTTAAACCGAGACTATATGGAATAGGCCTAACTGATTATATTATGGACAAAAAGATCAACAACACTCACCAATAGAAGATCCAATTATATCAGGTTGTCTAAGCTATCCAACTCTTGTGCCAAGGTAAGTGGCTCACGAGGGGCCAACTTCAGCAGAAGTTTCCCCATATCATGGACACACTCAACGTAATGGGGACCATTTCTTCCTTGGGGGGAGCGGGGGCGGGGGGGGGCAGACTAATCCAGGTGGATGTTGGATGTCACCTACCTATTCCACTTTGACACCCACCACTTTATCTTTTAGTTTTGCAGTTTTCTTAATTGTAGCACAATTTACTATTTTTGACAGTTTTTTGCGTCATGAACATCTAGAACCGTCTTGAGGCCCTAAGTGATATTTTTGGGAAAACCCAGGCAAAAGTGGGATTTTTATCAATATTTTCCACTTGAAAGTTGTAGTACTTGGATATATCTTTCTAACGAGGTATTGTGCATGTCAAATGGAGATCGTATGCCAATGTTACAACCCCAAGAATTTGATGTACCAATGTATACAAATAGGGTCCATAGTTTTGTTGCTTCATCTCCTAGGGTTAGGTTTTTGCATGTTTAGTGTCTTTCATTATTTCTCAATAATAGAAGTTCTTCGAGCCTCATTGTAACACATTTTAGAGGCATGTAGCCACCACAGCTCTTTTTAGACATAAGCTACCATTGTCTGAGCTAGTCTTATTTCCATTCTATTTGTAAGCATATTTCAATGTTTGATATTAATGAAATGAAGTATTATTTTTGCTGCATCTCTGTATTCATGGTATATCTATAATTTTTTGCATTCGTATTTAAGTTTAGATTAGAGGCCCTCTATGGACAAACACTTTGGAAGCCTAGAGTAAGTTTTGGGTTGATTTGCTTGTCCTAGAAGCCTTTGGTGGAAAAATGCTCCAGAGCCCTGCAAAGCTTGGGTAGAGTCCAATTTAGTGACAATTTTGTGATATCCGAGTGTGAGGTGGAATCATTGTCTAATGTGTTGAGGTGGTTCGTGCCTAGAAGCCCTAGATGGTTTTAATTTATGTCTTTTATTAGAGCCCATATTTGTACTTTGAATATGGCATGGGGGTGATTGGGTGAAGAGAGATTTGTTTCAGCCATGTCTACTGTCTGGTGGTTCATGGAAGTCCCATAACTGGTTGGTCTTTGCATGATTAATACGAGGTTACTTATCCTTGTTTTTTCATGAGTATTGTACTGGTTGGTATGTGGATTATATGGCTATTGTTTCCTTGGTAATTTTGTTGTTATTATGCTTGTTATGAACATGCATTATGATGGTGGCCATGTATGGATCTCATCATGTTTTTACTTGTAAATTAATGAACAATGTATCTATGGCCTAATGGATGAAACTATAGCTAATGTGTTAAGGCATGAATTCTTCATAGCAATTGTCAGATGATTATGAGACCCCTATGGTTAGATATGTTGTTTAAACATGTAGAGTACATATTTGTGACATGTTTGACGAAATGCCTGTCATGCCTTGTAGGGGTCCAATCAAGCCTTTGTTCACGTATTTGCATTTGTATCATTGTTCTACTATCATCTTTAAGTTCTAGAAGTTTCATTTAGTTTTGGGCGTGACATAGGCTCTGGGCTGAAAACATGACTCAAATCTTGGAGACGCACACACAGCACTAGGAAGAAAAGTCCTTGGATGCAGGCATACCCATGTTGTGGGAGCGCCGAGGAGTTTAATGGTTTAAAAACTCAGTGGGGCCTAGGGGATGATTACCTGAGAATTAGGGACGATTCCTGGGAGTCTTGTTGCTAGCGTGGAAGGTCTGTACAGTGTGCTTCCATCGATTCCACTTCCTTGAGGTGACTTAGGAGGTCGAGTCATATAATCATAACTTCTCACATGTTTACCTCGGTTAGCCAATTGCTTCGGTAGATGTGGGAGGAGGGTGCTACAATTTTTCTTTCCTATTGTTTCTCCATAGATATGATCCATGTACTTCCATCTAGATTTTATCCATGAAGAAGAAAATCTAATTTAAGAACTTTACCAAAATAACCTTTGAATTCTTGAGCACATACCTTGATTTCCCTACATTTATCATAAGCTAAATATATAAAGTTTCTTTCACCCTTTATGGTGATTACTTCCATAATAAAAGAAGTCATAACTTTAATGTTCAAAAGCTTCAAATTTTGTACCTTTTGGGTTTTGAGTGAACCTTATAGGTTATTCAACTACATCAACCTTCTTACGAAGTTAATCCCATATATTCTTAATCTCCAAACTTAAAATTCTATCTAACATTTAAATATTTCTTAATATAGTAAAATTATCCCTAAACTTGTTCATTACTAGTATGATCCTACATGCAGAGTGTAGCTCTCACCAACAACATACCAATTTTGTAAACAATTTAATATATCTAAAAATTAATTAAATAATTATAAATGCAAGTGGAAAATAAGTCTTTCTTATTAACATAATTTACTATCTTAATGTCTTCAGCATGTATTGCTTTCCTTAATCACACTCTAATTAGACATTGCACTAATTAGTCTGTATTTTTATATTTCAACAAAGTAATTATTTACATCCTATAAAAAATAAATTTTGTTTTCCAAACCTTGATGTAAACTATAAAGATTCAACTGTAAATCTTTAAAAATATCTGAATTATTTTATTTTATTTTCAACTGCCTCTCAATACTATCTTGAGTATATGTATAAAGCTTAAAAATATGTAATTTGTTTTTTTTATTGTCAACTTTCTTATAATACTCTCATCATTGTAATATGAGGACATTTGACATCATGCAAGTGTTTGTGATAGAGATACGACATAAAACAAATAATATTAAATTTTAATATAATTATATTATAAAAATCATTAATTTTAATATAATTATATTATAAAAACAAATTGAAATATAATTTTTTAAACAAATTTTGAAAATATCTAATTTTTTATAAATAAAAATAATATATATCTTTATTCATTTCCATAATATTTTTTATTTTTTATATCAAATTTCCAAAAATACATATCTTTATTCTATTTATATCCATAAAATAAAAAATCTCAATCGAGAAAATTTTGAGAATGCATATAAAATATAATATAATTTCTTCATGAGAAAATTTTGAGAAATGCAGAGTGAATTTGGTTAATGATACTCATGAAAAATAAATATCTTCAATAAAATTAATTTAATTTTTTTATTACTGAATATTAATTTTTTCAGATACAAAAAGTCAAAATAAAATTTATTATTTTAACAAATATATTTATTGTAAATGTGAATCAAAAAATTATAAAAATTATAAAACAAAATTTATAAACACAATGTTTACTGAGTAAGAGATATCTAATGCATAAATTATATAGAGTTAATTACCTGAAACTATTATGTGATAATTATGAAATTTATCCGTAAAAACAGCAGCATATAATGTTCAAAACTCTGATGAATCTGAACTTGTTTTCACATTTTTAAATTGGGAAGATGTGCATCTCATTATTTTACATGTTTTGTATTTTTGTATATTTTAATGAAGTCATGTTTGGAATCGTTTGAAAAACTAGTTTATGAAATAGTACACAAAGCATTCTGCGTGTTTTTACTCGATTTCCTTAATTAATATTTTTTTTACTAAAATAATGAAAAATATTAAGTTTAAAATTAATATTTTTATTAATAAAATAATAAGATTATGGAAAACAAATTATGTTTAAATTATTGTATACAGAGGTGCATAAAAAATGTTTATTCGCTATTTTTATATGTTTGAATTTAATAATAATAAATGATAAAAAAAACCTGAGAACATAGTAATAACATATTATTATGATTGACTTATGATACAATGTACGTATTTCCTTCATATTTTCACAACGTTTTGACTTACTTGAGAAGAAACTTGGCGTTGAAATTGGCCGTAAAGCCACGAGCAAATCTGAAGTTCGTTTCTCTAACTGCGGTTGCTTGTATTTAGATTGAATTTAATCTAATTGACATGGTTATTTATACTCTTGTAGTGTAGGAAGATATAAGCAATAAGAAAACAATTTGAGTTTTGGTGTTTGGAATTTATTTGTAAAGAGTCTTATTTATGTTGTTCACAAATTTGAAATTAGCAATACCCATAATTTAACTTGTTAGTTCCCCAGATCTTCGAGTGTGTACTAGATAGAGTAACTTATTTAACTAATAAATACAAATCTTTTCTCCGAGATATGACAAGTCATCTTTTTGTGGTAGTGTAATGATTATGATTTTTTTCCTTGAAAGTTATGGAAATTCCTGTCATATTTTGAAAAGATCTAGCAGGTAATTTTGTAAAGCCAAGTAAAAGCTGTCCAAATTCATAATTTTAGTTGCCCTAGAAGTTTTTGATGGTGCTAAATCAATTTCCACCATAAAAAAACATGATTCAAAGACAATCTCTACAAGATTTTTTGAAATTTTTTTGTAGGGACTCTGCGTTTTTTAATGGTGCTAAATATATTTCCACCATAAAAGACTACTCTTTTTTTTATTCTATTTCAATTTCTTTAAACTATTTCTATATTTCTGTTTAAGTAATTTATTAGGGGATAGTCGTATTCGTTTTGGAATAAAGCTAGTATTTACTTTGGAATAAAGCTAGTAGTATTATTTTGATAAAAGCTTCTAGAATTTTAATTAATTATTAATAAAAAAATATTAGATAGATAGTAAGATTTAACTTGCACAAATCAACCTGAGATTTATTTCCAAAGTAGTTTCAGAGTTTCTCACTTTTAATTAAATTCATTAATTAAGAAAAATAACATATCACAAGTGTCATATGAAATGAGTTATGGTTATTTGAGGATGTGGTATTGTAACAAAACCTGTTTACAAATTAAGAATATCCATAATAAAATGGAGATGAATCTCTATGATTAATATTCTTGTTGCATGTTTTTTTCATAAAAATATATATGCTTAACTTATAAATCAATTATTTTTTTCATTAACAACATTCAATAATACTAAATTATAATAATTTACTTTATATCATAGCAACAACAATAAAACAAATAATATTAATAAATATATAATATAGTTAAATTTGGTAGATTTTTAATTTCAATTTAATTATTTGAGGAAATTAATTAAAAAATATTTTGATAGATTTATCCTATAAATTTGTTGACAATCGCTCAAATATTTTTAATTTATATGATTATGCATCTCTATACTGTCAAAAAACTTATTTTATTGTAATCCAAATTATTTTAAACTATGTATTAATATTTTTTTAATATTTCTATGCTTTTCCAAAAACATGAGATACTCTCTTAATCAATATTAGAAAACCATTAAAACAATTTTAATCAATATTTATATAGCAAAAGATTTTGAAAATATATTCTTAATTTTAAATACTTTTCTCCTTCACATATCTTTAGCAAAATCGATATTCTCATAAGCATTTTTGCAAAATTTTAACATTGTAGAGTGAAAGCATTTAATTTTAAAAAAATGCATGGTGAAAACTTGTAGCAAGGTTAAGGGAAAGGAATTAATTTTAGAAAAATTAAAATCGTCTGTGGTTTAGTTTTAAACATTTTAGCTAGTTGTATTAAAAGCATGTATGTTTTTGGTTGTAGTGATTTTAGTAGTTTTTGAAATCATTGTAGTGATTTAGTAGTTTTTGAGATCATTGATGTGGAATTTTTTTGTTTTATAGAGTAAGAGTAAATAAGTGTAAGAAGATGTATTGAAATTATTGGTTAAATTATAGTATATATATTTATTATAATTAAGAGTTTTTAAAATATTTTGAAAAATTATATTATAGATAAAGGTTAGATTGATTTTTTTAAAACAATAATCTATGTTTTTAAATTAAGTTGTTTACTAAAATAAGGATAGGAGAATTTTATATAAAGATGATTATAAGTTTTTTGGACATGTGGTATCAACATAGTCATTTGGTATGCTGTAACACACATCTTCAGTTATAAATTAAGAGTTCTTTCATGGTAAAATTGGGGTAAATCTCCATAATTTACAGAAAACCTTGTTCCATTAAAAGGACACTATAAAGTTATATTTAATCCTATATATATATAATATACGTTATTAGATATAGTATAATTATACGAGTATTATATATATATATATATGTCTAGCACGGCTAGATCTTCATCATGTCCAAGCCCAATCCGCGTGGGGAATTGAAAATGGTGACATCACATCAAGCGCACACAATCATTGTCTATCCAAAACCCCAGTCTGGGCGGGGTCTATCCAAGGCTCATTGTCTATCCAAGTCCCCATAGCTGATGATACTAATGATACTTTAATATAAAATTATAATTTAGTTAGTTTTTAGGATTTTTTAATTGTATTAGCAATGCAAAATGTATTATAAAATAAATGTTTTCATGATTGTTAGAAATTGATGTCTATTTAAATTTACTAACTATTTAATTTATATGTCTAGAATATTTCATTATATTACATATCTTAATATACATTATTTTTTTCTAAAAATTAAATTAGAACAATAAATATCGAAAATTGAACATTTCTTAATTACGGAACTTATTTTTAATCTTATTATGTATTTATAATGCATTATGTATAAAAATCAAATTATGTAATCAGAAAAAGATATGTTTAAAAATCATCCTATATTTAAAATCATATTTGACTTGTTTGTCCCATCTATCATAGTATTTTCCCTTTTCTTAATTAATGTGTTATGATTTGATTTATTTGGAAGGATAGGAAGATATATCTAGTTCTATGAAATGGTGGTCACAGGCTAGGCTTTCTTATAAGTAACTTTCTAGGATATATATAACTTTCTAGGATATGAAGATACATCTAATTCTATGAAATGGTGGTCACAAGTCTTTGCCAAGCTAAGTTTTCCTGTAAGTAACTCAAATTGTAAATACTATTAAAAGATATAAGAAGATAAGAAGAAAGTTGAAAAAGTCTTTCATAGGCTAGGTTTTCCTTTACCTAGCTCAAAATGTGAAAGACTATTGCAAGATATAATAAGAGAGTTAGCTCAAAATGTGAAAGACTATTGCAACATATAATAAGAGAGTTAGAATTGCAACATATAATAAGAGAGTTAGAAAAAATTAAAAAATTGTTAAATTTTTTTTATGTTTTCTAATTAGAAAACACATTAATTTATCCCTACGAAATTTAAATATAAAATCGCATATGTCGGCGTAGATAATAGTTAAAAGAAAATATATTGGGGTAGTTTTTCGAAAATATCTCAACCACTTACTAAAATATTGACTTCTAAAGACCTTTATTCGTGATACAATTTCGTTACAAGAACTTTCTGCTTAACGCTTTGACTATTACGGGAGGAGAAAGGTGGTGTTGAATTTGAGAACAGCATTGGGCCCGGAAATGGATTCCGTGGTAACAACGGCGTAGCCACGAGCAAATCTGAACTTGCCCGTCCCTCCAACCACAGCGAACTCACACTCCGGTTGATCGAACCTGTCGGTTCCCTGGAACTCCAAAGTGCTGCCTTTGTACTCCAAATTCTGAAAGATGAGCGTGAAAACCATGAAGAAATCAAGTCCAGTAACCAGATTTGTATTCACGTACGTCCCTTGAACTCGGCCCACAATATTGTGGGATCCGGAGTTTGGTCCTTTGGTTATAACATCGTTGGTAACTACTAGGGTTCCAAACTTGCCCGCGTTTGAAGAAGAACCATTTAATCCCGCCACTGGAAACGACGTCACATCCCTTCCGCTCAAATTATCGTGTAAGTAAAACACAATATTCATCTCTCTTTCACCCACAGTAGCCTGCAGGGAGACGATGGCGACGACGACCATGACTGCAAATAAAAGCCCGAGACCCATCGAACAGTAATGGGAGAAGGTACAATAACAAATGGACCAGCAGTGTGTATTTGCGGGATAGTGGTCCAGCGCTCATAGATAAATAGCTGCTGCTGCCCGTAAACGACATAGCTTCCAACACAACTCAGGACATGCTCTTGTTTGCTGTTTTCTATCGTTGACCTAAAATATATTTAATTACGCACAACGTAGCTTCCAACCGAAATCACTAGATGCTCTTGTTTGTTGTTTTCTATCGTTGAACTAAAATATATTTAAAGAAGAACACTAGATGCTCTTGTTTGTTGTTTTCTATCGTTGACATAAATATATTTAAAGAACAAGAAGCTCTTGTTTGCTGTTTTCTATCGTTGACCTAAAATATATTTAATTACGCACAACGTAGCTTCCAACCGAAATCACCAGATGCTCTTGTTTGTTGTTTTCTATCGTTGAACTAAAATATATTTAAAGAAGAACACTACATGCTCTTGTTTGTTGTTTTCTATCGTTGAACTAAAATATATTTAAAGAAGAACACTAGATGCTCTTGTTTGTTGCTTTCTATCGCTGAACTAAAATATATTTAAAGAAGAAGAAGAAGCTCTTGTTTGCTGTTTTCTATCGTTGACCTAAAATATATTTAATTACGCACAACGTAGCTTCCAACCCAAATCACTAGATGCTCTTGTTTGTTGTTTTCTATCGTTGAACTAAAATATATTTAAAGAACACTCGATGCTCTTGTTTGTTGTTTTCTGTCGTTGACCTAAAATATATTTGAATTTGAAGAAGAAGAATTGTTACTGTTTTTTATCGTTAGAACTAAAATACATTTAATTAAGAACAAGAAGAAGCTCGAAGAAGAAGAAGAAGTCGTCTTGTTTGCTGTTTTCTATGGTTGAACTAAAATACATTTAATTAAGAAGAAGAAGAAGAAGCTCTTGTTTGCTGTTTTCTATCGTTGAATTAAATTATATTTAATTAAGAAGAAGAAGAAGAAGATGATATTATAATCTTCTTGAAAAGGGATTAAATTTTTCTCTAGCTCCTAGAAAAATCCTTGTAGAAGATACTATGTGTGACATAGAGTTTGGGATTAGGGGCCTCCTTGATAATATCAAGGACATTATAAAGCAAGATTGTGTTGCTATCCTTAGGCAAAGCCCCCTAGAATCAATATTAGCAAGAATTAATTTGATGTTCTCAAATCCTTAACTTAGGCAAGGACATCGTGGTTCTTAAAGCCAACAAAGGTGGGGTTGTTGTTATCCTTGATAAGGAGGAAAATTGTAAAAAGATGTTAGGTCATCTTTGTAATAGTGGTAGCTATAAAAATCTTAGCAAGAATCCCCTGAAAAGGATCTCCAAAACAATCACTCTAGCTATTAAGTCTAGTAGCATTGTGGGGTCCTTTTGCCATAAGCTTATTGAGAATAGCCCCATCACGTGGAGGGTCTATGGGCTTCCTAAGATCCATAAAGTTGCCCCACCCTTAGACCCATTTTCAGCACTATAGCAGGGCCAACCTACTTCCTAACCAAATACCTTGCCTCAAAGCTTAAACCCCTAGTTGGCCTCACAGAGTCATTTGTTAAAGACTATTGTTCATTTGTTAATGAGTTAAAGGCCATAAATTTTGATGCTTGATACATTCTTGTGAGTTTTGATGTGGTCTCGCTTTACATTGGCCTCCCTATTAAGGAGGCCACTGAGGTCATCAACCAGCTCAATGACCCTAATACCACTCGATTGGTTGAGATTTATTTTACTTCCACTTTTTTTCTATTTTTAAGGGGAATTCTTTCAGAAGACTTGCGGAGTTCTCATGGGCTCACCCTTGCCCTGAGTCGTCACTAATATTTTTATGGAAAACTTTCAGGCCAAGGCTCTATCATCAGCCCATCTTTGGCCAAAGCTTTGGAAGAGATTTATGGACGACACTGGTGTCCTCTCATCTTATGGCCAAGAAGAGTTAGATCTATTTTTCCGGCATCTCTACAATTAATCCTTCTCCATAAAGTTTACTATGGAGTAAGAAATTGATGGGTACCTACCTTTCCATGATGTCCTCATTTCAAGGAATGATGACATCTCTTTCTCCCACCATGTGTTCCAGGAGAAAACTCATACTGAGCAATATCTTCATGCCACCACTCATCACTTCCCTACTAAAAATTTGGGTGTTCTCAACACACTAACTACTCAGTCGTTGAGAATCTCTGATATAAAGAACCTTCATAAAGAGAAAGCCCATCTCCTTAATGTTTTTATTAAGAATGGTTAGAGTAGGCACCAAGGTTTGAAAGCTTTCCTTAAGGCTAGCAGAGGTCCGAAGATTAAGGAAGACCATAAGGATCAAATCTTAGTTGTTCGTCTCCCTTTCATTCGGGGGACCACTGGCAATATTGCTAGGATCCTCAAGAAACGTAATGTTCCCTCAACCTTTAGACCCCTTAACACCATTTGTAGCTCCCTTGAATCGGTAAATGACCAGGTTGACCCCAAGGACATGAAAGGTGTTTATGTTATTCCATGTTTGTGTGGGACCCCTTATCTTTGGGAAACAAGGCACTCTATTAATAATAATATTCATGAGCACTCAACCGACACCGAACATGGAAGGACCCAGTCTTCAGCCTTGTAGAGCATGCAGAGAAGACTAAGCACCATATTTGTATTGAGGACGCCCAGGTAATTGCCAAAATTGTGTATTTTATCCTAAGGAGTTTAGAGAGCTCATACCATTGAAAGGAGGCCGAGCAATATACTTGCCCTTTCCTCCTAGCTTGCCCCCCTCTCTCTCTTGTTTTTTATTTCTTCTTTGGTTTTTTCCTCTTATGGGTTGTTGTTTCACCTCTCTCTCTATATATATGAAATAATTACCTTACTTGGCTTTACTTGGACTTGTTATATAAATAGATAATATTTTATAACTAAACATAACTAAAATAGTTATAGACTATAAAATAATTATCTGATTAATTATTAAACATTAGCTTTAAACCATTCACTCCATTATTAAATAAAAAAATATATATATTTATTTTATAATCAAATTTTATAATAAATTAAAAGTAGCTATATTATAGTTTAACATATTTTCATTTTATTTTTATTTAAGAAAATACTCATATATAGTTACATATATAGTTAAATAAATAACCTCATATAATTAGTCAACTATATAAGTAATTTAGTTATCTAATTAATAATCATTTATATATCCTAGAAAAATTCCTATAGTTATATAGCTTTAAATAATATAGAGTATATTAAGTGATTGGGTTTTAGTTGTATTTTAAGTTAATAGAAATTAATATATCTAACAAGTAACTATTTAATTAACTAATTAATTAAAAAATTAATTTTCCTCTCCCTTTTTGTTGGTCAAGTCAGTTATAGTGGATGCCGAGTCCATTGCCTTGGTCAATAATAGTTGTTTTTTATAGTCAGTGATTGTTCTTCATCTTGTCCTGATGAAGAACCAGAGTGTGTGGTTCGAAACTCGTCGACAAATGAATTTTGTTGTGATTTTCACTCAAAACTCTCCTAAAAAAACATGACATGGACCACAAAAGCCTAAACTCAATAATTGTTTAATTTAATTTTAAAAAATCATTTCTACCACTATCATTAGAATCTTATTGCTTATCATTATTTCTACTACATATAATAAAATTATGAAAATAAAAATATATGTTTGAGCATTTTTATTAATAAAATCCTTATAATAAAATTTATTTTTAATTTTTATTAATAATTTTAACTAATGTTAGGTTTTGCATATAATCTTTTGATTTATGTGCAGCCTGGAATAAAGAACTACACATAAAGAAGAAATGAAATAAGAACTACAAAGGAAGTGAAAATAAAATATATAAGTACAGTGAATCCATTTAATACTTGCAATTACAATCTTTAAATTTGAATTACATCCTTAAATTAATTGTAGAAAATATATACATCATCTTATTGAAATGCACTCTCGTAATTAAAACACAAATCATATATAAAAGTTATAAACTTCACACATAATTGATATCCATTATTTTCATCCAAATTTATCTAGAGTAAATCAAATGTTAGTTTTGAAATGCATTTAGAAAAATATGATTAATATGAAATGGTACAATGTACAACCCATGTTATTGGTGTTGTGAAGGAAAGGCTTACCTTTACTAATATTTACAAGTGAAGCTCATAATCCATGCGACAAAGTAGCTCTTTGAATTTTATTTGTCCACATATGACTATCACACAAAAAAATTCAAATCTCAAATTTGACACAATCATTTTTTTGATGTGGGAAAAATTCATTTGAATTTTATGATCTTAAATAGGTTATATTATATAAAAATACCATGAGCAAATGCATGAGTTTTCATCTAGAGTCAAAATATTTAGCAATAGTCAATTCCATGGGTTCTCATAAATTTGGAGATTAAAAACCACATATAACTTGAACGAGTCAAATTAATCTTAACTCCATAGTAAGAAATAATAAAAAACAATTTATTTTAGTTTAATTTTTACATTATATCCCTACTAAAAACACTTCTTAAAAAACAAACTATTTATAATAATATATATATTTTACCACAAAACGCTTCTTTTATATATATATATATATATATATATATATATATATTTTGTTTAAAATTTAAAGGTAACAATTTCCATTAATTAATTTATTTATACATTAAAAATATAATTTTGAATAATAATAAATAAAAAAAAAATGTAATTTCACGCATAATTACATTATACCATAATAATTATATAGATTTTAAAAAATAAAATTCTATAATTATCTTAGTGTAAGAGGGTACATCATTTGATTTCTATAAGTTTAGTTTTTCCATGTAAGGTTGGATACTTATGCGATATGGATCTTTCTTAAAAGTTTGAATAACGATAGATAATTGAAAAATTGTAAAGTTTAATAGGCTATGAGAATTTATTGAAAAAATAAAACCTAAACAAGAGGAGCTGCGGGGCAGCTAGTCCCTACCCTATGTGGATGTTTAAAGCAATACTAAGCAACCAGCAAGCAAATTATTGATTTTACCTGATTGAAGCTAGAACATTGTGGGAGCATTGCTACCGCTATTGAGTGAATCAAGTCTCCATCTGAAGGCGAGTCATATTGAAGTTACTCTAGCTGCAAAAAACCAATTTCTACATAGAACTAGTATTTGGGTATAAACACGAATGGCATAAGCCTCAGTTAAAGTGGTATAAGAGAGGTTGTAAGGTTATAGTTTAGGGTTATTCCATTAGCTTGTTGTAGTCCAAATCATTGACAGATTTTCATTTAAAATGTTACAAGGGACATATTAGATGTCATATTTAGCAAGCAAAGAATTTTGTTATTCTATGGGATCAAATGATAACCAACAACTCTAGAAAAATGCTTCATGCCCTTATTTTCTGCCTCCACAGTTGTATTGACCAATTCATGTAACAAAAGGTGGCATGGGTGTAGTACATCCAACTGAATATCCAGGATACGTGTTAGTGGTTTCTAGTAGTAGTTATGTCAATTCAGTGAATGATTTTCACATAGATCAAAATGCATGGACTTCAATGTCAATGGAGCTAGTACAGAAGTGTCAGTCAGTAGGCCTTAGGGGTCCAGCTCGAAATATAAAGCTTATTAACACAATTTTGTGACAACAAATTTCATATTGAATCTAACTCCAAGGCTATGAAGAGCTCTTTCTCTCTGAAACTTCCAAAGAATCATACTAAGGCTTTCACCTAAGGCAAGAACCAAAGTCAAGTTGTTCTTAACTACATAAGAAAACAAACCAAACAACCAAACAAGTCTTCATAGCTGCATTGTTTTCAAAGACTAGAAGAATTCTGCTGGGATGGGTCATTCAAATTACATAAAACAAAGTCACCACATATCTTAAGTATCCTTCCATATGCAGAAATATTATTCGAGACATGCATGGATGCTTTTTACAACTAAAATATCCTTACTAGTTATAAAATTCTAAACTTTGTAGAGCTCATTAACACCATCAAAAATATTCCGAATATATTTGATGAGTTCCCCCTATGAATTCAGAGGCCAACCTATATAATCATAATCAGGGCATCTGCTTTGAATGAAAAAATTTGGGAGATCCCTTTCCTTTTCAGGTAATGGTGCTTCCACATGATTTAATTTTGTATTAGCAAAGGGAATTTCCATGCCAACAGAACCTATTTCGACATCCCCATATGAAAATGTTGCTTGTCCTCCCACAACACCATTCAATTCAGGAATACATTTATCCTGTGAAAGGCATCTCTTCCCACCATGGTAATCCCTGTGGACTGGAAGCAATGTTTGAATGGAAGTTGATTTTCTGAATCTTGCATTTGAAAGTACAACATTCATAACAAAATTAGTTTCATTGTGGACTGCAGAAGTCTTTGGAGAATTTATTCACCTCTTTATAGACTTGTGCCTATCTAATGGTTTCCATCAAGAATATAAGATCTCACCTTCATTTCCCTCGTTCATTCTGGCAGAGCTGATGAAACGACCTTTAGAATCTCTAGGAAGAACACAGATCTTTTGGTTGAGATTTAATCCTGTATTTTTTGCGGGGCCCTCTATTACCTTTCTGGATTCTGAGGCTATCATTTCCTTTTGAAAAGAATGCAAAGCCATTGAGTTGGCTCTTATGCTATCCACACTTTGCAGGCACACATTGTTACTCACATCACCCAGATTATAGTATCAAGAAATGCAGCTAAACATGAGTAGTAACTGCAACAACCACACTATATGAAAAATAGTAATAGTTCCAAGCAATATAGAGATATCATTAACAGTAGTATCACAAGGACGCAGGATCATAGCCCTGTTGAAATGGCACATTACATGTAAGTTGTAACACATATGGTTTTAACTTTTATCTATATGAATGATCAATATACAAGTAATCTGCATAAAGCACTTTCTTTCTTCTGTAACCTTCTCTTAGCCCCATAGACAGAATTTAGACATGTGAACTAGCACATTTTATTGCCAAGCTCATGAAGAAGCTTACTCCGAAAATTCAAAATCATGAGTTAAATTTATGATGTAGAAATTGTATTACAAACAAAAGATTTTTAATACTACAATTTATCCCTTACAATCTGTACCCAAATGGCATATCGCTTATACAAAAGCCAATAGACCAAAAGTTTCCAAAACATCCTTCCACTGAATGGATGCAACTTAACTCATATGCCAGGGAGAGGGGTATGCAACAATAATTAACTAGAGACCGAAAGTGAATAATTTAGGTAATCAAACCCTTTTTGTTTTGATTAGACTCAAAAAGTACGCTCAAAGTAGATCTCATTTGTTTAGAGATGTATATTTCCTCCCAGCACTAGTTCGTAAATTACTAGTTCAGGAAAACCAAAATGAAAGAGAGAAACATATTTAGCTTTATGTCCTTCCATGACAACCAAAACATAAAGTAGCACTACAAGTCTACCACTATCCGTTTCTTTGGGTGTCATTGGCTGGCTTGGCAAGGTTCTTTCATTAGGGTATTTTCACAAAACTTTGCTTGCCTCTTTAGTGTCTAAATAATTTTTTATATGGTGCATCAAAGCAGGGTATATTCACATTTTATTTGAAATCTTTGAGAGGTATCACTCACTTACAACAAAGGCTAGTGTAGTTGCTTCCTATGTATCTCCAGTTTCTGTAATGGCAACAAGCATAGTTGAAGAAAGAGTACATTAACAGTTGCGATAACATCATTTATATATTCTCTACGCTTTTATACTTATTCTATATCAAAGATATTCTTTATTGCAAAATATGATTTCATTAACAACAAACTATGACTATATTCAGGGTCATTTTTCTTGAACGACATGAAGTTCATGTTCTTTTGTTGCTAAGACACTTGATTTTATATTTTTTTTTTCTTGGGAAAAAAAATCAAGCTTTAATAGGGTATCTATTACTACCTCGTTACAGCTGAAAAGGCCAATAAAGTAATTGTGTTTAAAACTGTATTTATTCCATGAAGGTCATTCAGGACATGGTTTTGGCATCAACCATATGTTAGCCAAAGGGATTTTCCTAGACTTGTGACCATTATTATAGGATAATGGGCAATCCTTGTTAATAATTTAACTATTTCCGTCGATATGTCTCTTATGCAGGATGGCTTAGACGTTGTTGCAAGGCGTGATCACTAATGATTTCAAATCATAAACATGACATACATTACAACTTGGCTATCAGCAACCAGGATCATGGCCTTAAAAGGAGAAAAGCATATCGATATGCCCACCTTTTCATGTCAAGAATGTCATTCCTCTTGAAGCCTCCATGTTCAGGTATATGCTCATAAGATTCACTTGAATTTTTGAATGAAATCTTTCCTTTTATATTCGTTGCTTCATTGTATTGTATAAGTTCTCTTGATTATCTAGAGGATTCTATTGGACATGGAACTTTACCTACACGACCTCCTTTTTTAGAAATTAGCACACAAATCATCTCTACTCTTACTGTTTCACAACTTGTTGTAGTATACTTTGAGCAACTGTGATATTTGTAGGTTCTTTTGTTTGTGTTATGATGTATTCTATGTTGTTGTTATAATAGATTGAAACCATAGTGCATAATGCCATAACACCTAGCCGGAGTAGTTGAATATATAATTTCCCATGACATAGTCAATTCTTTAGAAGTTCTCGGTTCCTTGAGGCAACCGTGAGTGTTCAAGTTAGTTTGGTGGTATGAGAGCAAGGAATCTCCTAATTTTAGTTAGTTTAGCATTTTCTTCTGCTTTGATGAGGTCTTCTTACTATTTTAGGTGTTAAGGCTTCTATTTTACGTGGTTTGAGAGATCATGATACACACACTTGTAATACTTTGAAGGAGTGTTTCACCTAGAACTATAGTTTTCTAATTTCAATGGAGCATGGGGAGTCATCACAACCATTGGAGGAATGACTGAAGCAAAGTAGTTGGCGTGCTACCCAGTAGTTTTTGAATGAATTTTAGCCAAAATGAAATTGTTTTTAACTCTAGTGAAGATCTTGATCGACATCTTGGAAAGATTGATGTCGATGGTGATTCAAAGGGCTATGCATTTACTCTATGATCCATAAAGGCATGAATGGTGTAGGAGTGTTAGGGAACATGCATGCTTCTCCAATGTGGGTGGAAATTCAAATGGCTATGCATTTAGCCTATGGTCTGTAAAGACAACAAAGGTGTAGGAGAGTTGGGGAACAAATATGCTTCTCCGAGTCAGTCAAGAGAAGACTTTAAACTGCATTACCTAATTAGAAAATTAAAGGCTTTGTCATTCAACATCACTAACTTAAGACAATTGTGCAGAGAAAAGCTCATAACCTGTAATACTCTCACATATGCATATCATTTCAGGATATCGAAACCTTAACTAAGCAATAGAATACGAGATTTTTATTTACTACCATATTGTTATATATGGTTCATGATTTGATAGATTCAAAGAGCAATAGTAGTATGTATCAATTAGATTTCTTAGATATTAAGTATATAAAAGTCTCTTTAGGAGATAGATAGAAGGTAAGTATATTTTTCTCCTTTAGTTTAGATTCTTTTAGTAGGAAACCTTTGCAAAGGCTACTTGATAGTGTCACAGGGCTTCGTGGAGCCATTCTTTTACCTATCTGAACTATTTCTAGTTCATGGGTCCCTACAGAATGACTCCTTTGGCCCAAGGAAGAAGGGACTTGGTAGAATTGTTAAGGTTTCCTCTACTGAAATATAGGGGCTGGTTTTTGTCATTGGTGGGTGGCCAATCCCAGGAAAACCTCTGCAAAGGCTACCTAATAGTGTCACAGGGCTTCATGGAGCCATTCTTTTACATTCCTGAACTATTTCTAGTTCATGGGTCACTGCAAAATGACTCCTTTCACCCAAGGAAGAAGGGAAATGGCTCCAAGCTAGAATCATACTACCTAACATTTCTTCAAAAGTCTATCAATGATGATAAAAGGAAATTAGGTTGCAAGCTATGGAAAATATATGTAAAAATAGATAAAATGCCAATCTACACTTTCCAACCTACAACAACATAAGTTGAGTTCAAAGAGTAGTTGCTTCCATCTGCAGCTTTTCAACTCTTTGTTCTAACTCTCATATACAATGCATCTTTCTTTCTTTTGATCACAGAGCTAATTGTCAATTCTCCAATATCCTGCATTGAAAATTATATCCAAGAACTTTAGATACAGTTCACTTCCTTTACACCAAGTAACCCAACATTTCGGAAGGGCACCTCAATCACTACAATAAAATTTCCAATTGGGAAACAACAATGTACCGAGGAAGAAATGTCCATCTGCCATTGGCAGGTCATTGAATTGAAATCCTCTAATAGGTTTCATGGTCAGTTTCATTCTATGAAATCAGTGGAGTTTACTTTCACACAAATGCACAAAGGAAACAAATATCTATTTACTACCAGCAGGCATCATTGAACTAAAATCCATTGATAGGTTTCAAAGTGAGTTTCATCATGCTATGCAATCAGTCGATTTTAATTTCACACTGTCTGCTACAGGAATCAAAATGAAAACTTGGGAACTTGGAGAGAGTTAAAACCATACCTCTTGGCTCATTTTGGATCAATAAGTGCTAGGTATTGGAGTTTTTTGGTTGCCATTGCATTCTTGGACTCTAAAGACTCAATAAATAGAGTTGTACTTTACTTAGTGAAATGGGACAATATTTTTACTGAGCAAAGGGTAGACAAGATATTGATGTGGGAGCCATTAGGACTAGTTCTAAAATTGGCTCTCAAACTTAAATAGGCTTTGCTACTGGTTTATATACCATTTCTTCTCTTTCCTTTTTCTTGAATCAATTAATTAACTAGTAAGTCATTCAACCAAATTATTATTATATGCCTGTGATTTCTTCTTTACATATCCCTTATGGTTTCACATTTGAATGTAGTGAAATAATGGGTAGTGGCTCTCAATAGCGATATATGGGCACTCAATCCATGATAGCACTCTTGGAATTATATATCCAATGGCTCTAGTGGCAAGGACCTCGTGAACCATAAAATCAATCATTGATTAGTCCTAATATAGAGTGTTTTGCCGAGACATGGCTCTGTGGGCTTTGTATTGGCTTTGTGGGCATTTAGACTGATGGAACCAATTTTATTCATTAGAAAAATGACCATCTTCTCTATCATTATACTCAGAGTTTTTTATGAAACCCTAAGAGATAGAAATAAGGTTAATTGTCCTAATACAATCATACTGGAATGAGGATCATCTCATTTTGATGCATATGCGTACTATATATATTCGTATTTTATTATGCATGCTCCCAACAATTATTTGAATTGAGGGAGCTTGAGCTCAACTACAATTTTCCTTCCTCTAGAGTAGCTCCTCAAGAAAATGGATAGCTTTCCCTACTAGGCCATCCCTCACCCCCGGTAGCTCAAAACAATCCAATCAAGCTCTGTAGTGAGTGGATAAGAATCTGCTCTAGGGCAATAGATAGGGCATAAAGGAAGAGATGAATTAAGGGATGTCCATGTGATAGAAAATGAGCCAAAAGAGCTGCATGAATTAATTGGGTTTCTACAAGGAGGCAGGGAACAATAGGTAGCTAACCGTTATGTAGAAACCACAATAGAATGGGGTTGTAGAGCACAACTAAGATTTGAATGAATCATTAAAGCCTACGAAGGCCCGAATAACTCAATAGGATTTGACCTTTATATAGATCCTTTGTAGATTAACCCTCCCCCGCTGGAGATAGATTATTTGCTATTTTGGCCTAATAAAACCTCCCATTTATGAACCCTTCAACACGGGCCCTTTGGTTGCCACATAAAAGGAAATAGAACGCATTTATTTTGAGAAAATTTGGGGGTCTAGGGATCTACTAACATGCCATATAGACTGATGGAACCAATTTTCTTTATTAGAAAAATGACCATCTTCTCTATCACTATACTGAGAAAATAACGTAGCCCTATTCCCTAGTCCTAGCCCTCGCTACCACGACACATAACTACCCACTACATCTCTATCGAAATATTCACTGCATTGGCTATCCAAAACTCAGAGAAGGGAAAGGCAGGCATAATATTGTATATTAAGCGATTTCAATGATTGTCCTCCAATAAATGTTTGTCAGAATGTGATTCTTTCTATCTTGGAAGGAAGACATAATTATGTATAGTAAAGCAAACTTCCATCCAGTTAGAGGGAAGCAAGAGTAATGGAAGGCATTGCTTTACATCCACCAATATTGGAGTATAAGGAGAATGATGCCACACATGTAACCACTGACAACTTCAACTTTGAAAAATAAACTTGCCTACCCTAAACTACTCTTTAAAACAAATCACAAGACCGATTGACCCGGAGAAGGGAAGGGCATTGTCCCTCTCTAGAAAAACCTTGAGTAGCACTGGGAAGAGGCAGAATAATACCTTATTCCTACCTGAATCACTAACTCATGCCTGATGATAAGAAGCACATGGAATGAGGGCTTAGGGGTGAAGATTCATGCAAACTCTTTGTAATGGTTCGATAATCAACTTCCCTAGACTTGCAGAGACTTTATTAATAAACCAAATTCAGTTTTAGAGTTTCCTTGGTCCCCTAATTAATGAAATTGTGTCCTCCTATTGAAATTCATATATAATTCTTTTAAATGTTATACCTATGCCTAATCAATACTACCAGGGAAAGAAAACTATAACTCTACAGACTACTGTCTAAACTATTTCTAGTTCATGGGTTGCTATAGAATGACTCCTTTAGCCCAAGGTAGAGGGGCAATGGTTGAGTAGTCCTTAAAATTCTGATTTTTTTCTTTCCAGTGCATGTCGGGAAGGAATCTTCTTGAAAAATATATTAACGATGATAAAAGGAAATTAGGTTCCAAGCTATGATAGCTATATGTAATAGTAGATAAAATTCCAATATGTGCTTTCTCACCTGAAACAATGTAAGCTGAGAGGAAAGAGTAGTTTCTTCCATATGTAGTGTTTGAACTCTTCCTTCTAACTTTGATATACAACACATACTTCTTTCTTTTGATCATATAGCTGATTGTCGATTCACCAATATCCTGCATTGAAAATTATATCTAAGAACTTCAGAGACAATTCACTTGCTTTACACCAGGTAACCCAACATTTCAGAAGGGCACCTCAATGACTACAACAACATTTCCCACTGGGAAACAAAAATCAACTGAAGAAGAAATGTTCATCTACCATTGGCAGGTCACTGAATTGAAATCCTCTAATAGGTTTCAAGGTCAGTGTCATTCTATGCAATTAGTGGAGTTTACTTTCCCACAAATGCAAAGAGGAAAGTAATATCTATTTACTACCAACAACAATCACTGAACTTAGGTTCCAAGCTATGAAAGCTATATGTAAAAATAGATAAAAATTCCAATTTACACTTTCCCACCTACAACAATGTAAGCTAAGCTGAAAGAGTAGTTGCTTCTTTCTGCATTGTTTCAACTCTTCATTCTAACTCTGATATATAATGTATCTTTCTTTATTTTTATTGTACAACTGACTATCAATTCACCAATATCCGACATTGAAAATTATATCCAATAACTTTAGAGACGGTTCAATTGCTTTACACCAAGTAACCCAACATTTCAGAAGGGTGCCTCAATGTCTACAATAACATTTCCCATTGGGAAACAGCAATGGATTGAAGAAGAAATGTTCATCTACCACTGGCAGGTCACCGAATTGAAATCCTCTGATAGGTTTCAAGGTTAGTTTCATTCTATGAAACCAGTGGAGTTTACTTTCCCACAAATGCAGAGAGGAAAGAAATATCTATTTACTACCAACAGGCATCACTGAACTAAAATTTACTGATAGGTTTCAAAGTGAGTTTCATCATGCTATGCAATCAGTGGATTTTAATTTCACAATGTTAGCTACAGGAATCAAAATGAAAATTGGGGAACTTGGAGAGTGTTATAACCACACCTCTTGGCTCGTTTTGGATCAATAAGTTCTAGGTCTTGGATCTTTTCTGCTGCCATTGCCTTCTTGGACTCTAAAGACTCTGAAGACAGTAGATAGTATATGTATAAACATGGTAGCTTATCTCCATAAGATTCACATGCCAGTAATCAAGAGGTAACAATAAATATATGAGATAGAAGAGCTTCAATAACTATTATGTATATAAAACAGATATTGGAATACCATGTAATGAGATGAATAAGGGTTAGAATGTTGTTCATAGTCACATCCATGGCCATTGAATTCCCTGAAGAATCCGATAAATTCCCTGTAGCAGTCTTCGGTGCATTGGTTGTGGCCTTGTCCATCTTCAAGCCCTACGAATACCTCGTAACCATCCCCTAACCCTTCCATTCAAACACACACTTTCTCCTAGCTCTCGTGGTAACGGTTAACCAGTTAGCCTAATAATCTTCACCTATGCTACACCCAACAAAATTTCTTCATTTGGGTGTGTGGGAAATCCAACAGTAAGCCTATTCTTCACCCCCATTATAATCTGAAACAATTTATGAGGGTTTCAAAATTCGATTAAGGAATTCAACAATCTATTAAATTAAGCCCATTTGCATGTGAGTATATGAAAAATAAGTACAAAACTAGTAATCCATATTCTTCCAGATCTTAAAATCAACTTTACAACTGAATAATCGTATACCTTAGCTTAGCTATGCTAAAAACCAAAAAAATAACATGTAAAAGACCTATATATTGCCCTAACTAAGCCTTCCAGCAGCTACCTGAGGGATAGTTGAAATGCCAAGGACAGGCAGCAACTGCGTGATTTTAGTTGAGTACCTCAATTCAGGGTTTGCACCATTGAAATTAAACTATTCTACCATAGTTTCTCTTGTAGCTCTAATAGTAATAACCTAAAAACATCTAAGAACCTCAAACCGACTTTGTAGCAATAAGAATTAGTTGAAAGTTAAGGTTCAAAAAGTCATTAAAGTGCTTAAAAAAATAAAAATAAAAAGACCTCCATGTGGGCCCTCCCATGAGTGCCACATGCCTCACATCCTTCTTCATAACATAGCATGTTCAGTGTAAACCATGCTACTTAACATTGTATCATGGTAATATGTCTTCTAATATGTCAACACAGGAGGCAGGTTGTTGAAGGCAGGCAAGGCCAATGAAGTTCTCAAGGGGAAGGGAGCGAGGCCGTTGAAGGTGGGTATCCTTGATGAAGTTCTCAGGGGAAGGGAGAGAGGCTCTTGAAGGTGTGCTCCTGTTGAAGTTCTCACGGGAAGGGAGCAAACCCATTGAAGGCATGCTCTTGCTCGCTTAGGTACTGCCCCTTGCCTCTGGAGAGGCAAGTGAGGACCTGCTACCCTGTTCCCATCACAAACAGTTGTTCCCAAATAAGCTATGTTCTGCTCACGAGTATCTATCTGCTCCTTGTTGCTGCCATTGATGTTGATAACTCTATCTTTGGTGGTTCATTTACCTCTATTGGGGCCTTAAGGGCTTGTAAGGGGGAAATCCTAGGCCTTATACAGAACCTCACCTTACCTAAAAGGATGTATGTACTTTGGACTTCTGCGCTTTATCTCATCAAGCCTTAAAGATCTGCCTAGCAGAGTAGGTGACCCATTGCTGGAGCTTGAAGCAAGAAAAGACAACCCTGCCCTTGCACTAGATTCCAATTTCCACATACTATTAACCTACAATCCGAGGTTGTCAACCTACAGTCCAAGGTTGTTGGAATGTAGGGTTTCATCAATGGCGGACGCCTAAGTCTTCAGCTCTGTTGTTTCACAGTCTTCACCTGTGTGTTGTTCCTCAGTGTTCACTTGTGTCTGTTAATGAGGAAACTCCCATTAATGTCAGTGAAATTAGTTACAGTCGAGAATGGAGCACTTCCATTGGGGAAGCACAGTGAGCAGACTTTGATTGAAGCAGCAGTAGACTTCGATTGAGGAAGCTTTGCAACAGTTGAATTCAACAACATCAGGCAACATGTGAAAAGGTAAGAGAGCTAGTTATCTTGTCATTTTCTTCACAGTCTTAATTTTCTTCGCAATCTTCATATTAGTTTCATATAACTAGAGAACAAGGCATCAAGGCATCAGGTAAACTCTATTAACACAAAAGTATTACCAGGAACGAGCGCTAGTGGGTGCTTGTCGTGGTCAATTGTCATGCTCAGTTTAGCTGTGCTTGTCGGTGCTTGTGAGTGCCATATAGTAAGGTAAGGTATTTAGGTATTAGTTTGATAGAAGGAAAACCGTTCACAGCCTACCCGAAGGCATCCAAAAAATGGCATGGACTCTGCAACTCCTCAAATGCTCAGATCTGTGAGCTTCAAATGATCAAATCTATGAACTTTTGTGAAGGCTCAGATCTTCTTCGGCTTCATTTGCCAAAGATCTAGTTCCAAATCTAGAGAGAGTTTGAAGCATATCCATAGCATGCTTGAAACAGATCCACAAAGTTAAAGTAGATCGAAGAAATTGGTTGAGCCTCAAAGCCCTCATAGTGAATTTATTTGCATGCATCCATCCACCTGTAATCTGCATGCACCCACGTGTACCTAAAGTTGTTGCTCCACTTCAACAACATGAAGTTGTCATTCGACTGCAACAACATGAACTACAACTCCAACTATTTTTAACATGAACTACAACTCAAATTAATGTTAACATGAACTTCAACTCAAACTAATGTTAACATTAGTTTGGTAGTCCAAAACATTTAAAAATTTTGAACAGGTTAAAATCATAATAACCTATAGTCCAACCTCTTACGCATCGGGAAGAGGCCAAACAAGACCATCACATTCAATGACAAGGTAAATAACGCACATGAAAAAGTTCGCTATAACAAACTTTCGAAAAAGGAAGATCAACTAATGCTAAATGACTATATTCTCATGTCATTGCGAGATGGCACAAATAATAAAGCAGAAACAAATTTATGATACAAATTTATTAAATAAAATCAATAAATTAAGCTACAAATGATATATAAATGAGCTAAAAATACTTTTAACAAAATAACATAAATAACTTAATATTAATATATCATAGCATAAAGTATAAATAAGACTTCATGTGACGATTTAAAATAATATTAATATATCACAGCATACATACAACATAAATAGGACTTTATTTGATGATTTAAAAAAGAAACTAAAGTGTGAGGCAAAATGCCATTGTAAATATTTTTAAAAAGCCTTTATTTGACATTGGGAAGCCAAATGATATTGGGAATATTTTAGAGTTTTTAATTTATTGAAATTAGTTTAACATAGTTGACTAAATACAAAATAGAGGAAAAATAACATATATTTGAAGGGACCACTATTTTTTGATGTAGTTTAATTTAACTTTATTTAAATTAGATTATCAATACAAATTTTATCTCATGTGGACTCTCCTTGTATAACTTCTAACTTTTATTATGTCTTTTAAAATATATCTTTTCTATTTTTATATGCCTCTTACAATTGACCTTTATCTCAATTTTTTAATCTCATTAATCATAATCACACGCATTTGGAAACATTTGAACATAAACCTATCTTGACTATGTCGATATGCCCCTTACAGCTTTTAATCCTTATCTCAATTTTTTAATCCTAGTAATAATAAAAACACGCTTTTGGAAACATTTGAACATAAAAATAACGTAAATATTGGGCACATTCGAATTACATAAACATCTTAAAAATTGGATAGACTTAAAAATATTTCAATAATAATAGAGATGATATTAACAATGTGGATATTTATATTAATATGCACATTATTATATAATTGTTTCGTTATATAATAATATTATCAATCATATATATAACATTAATTTAAGGAATCATTTTCTTATTCCAAATGATTACTATTATCAAATATTGTTAATAATCATATAACAATAATAAATGTGAAAATATCAATAAATAAGAATGTCCCTAAAGAAGCGAAATGTAAATGTCCATAAAGAGGTGAATTGTAAATGACAATAGAAAATGTATTTCAAAACAGAACCCATTTACATATAGACATGCGTGTAACTTTAATTGGTGAAATTCTTAACCATGTGATACCTTATGCTCACACATCATATTGAAATTTAATCATCCATTTATCACATCCTGACTTTAGGATCTCTATTGGCTATTGGTTTTGATTGAAAATTGGAAAATAATTTCTATCCAGGTGAAGCACAAATTATATTCCAATTTTTTTTTAGAGTTTTTCCTATATACAAGTAAATTTAGGAAGCAAATGTAACATAAGAACAAAATTCAAGACGACTTTAATGGTATTAAAACCATTTTTTAGTAACACAAAAATAATCAAATTATAATACATATCAAGAGAGTTGCGATAAAATATCTATTTAACATGAAAAGTTTATTTCAATATCATTTCAAGAAAACACTGTTGCAACTAGGTAAAAAATAAAGTTCTTTGTTTTTGTGTTCAAAATCATTCTGTAAATTTGAAAGATTTTTTTTAGTTTTATGTGATCTAGGAAAGTAATTTGGAGATGGATTAAAGTTCTGGGTGTAAATATTTAAACTTGATTCGAATAAATTATAGTAGGGAAATAAAATATATTATTACATGGATTTAATGAGATACCCATTAATGTAAATTAGCATTAATATTAAGGTTGTTATTAAGGGAGAAGTGATTAAAATGGAAATGGTAAACCATTTCCAAAGAAAATAAAAGGGTTGTAAGTTATTGATGTAAGAGTCAAGATTGTTATTTTGAAGACCAAACTTTTATTTTAAAGCAAAACTAGATAATGATTCTAGCTTTCTCATCTTAATAGTATGTGAATTCCTAGGTGACATCTAGTTAGAAGTATTCTCAAATACATGTTAGTTGGAAGAAAATATTGGATACTTATTCATTTGTTATGTATATATTAGATCATATTTGCATACACGTTATCATATGGTGTATTTGGTGCATTAAATGAGTATGTTTTAAATATTAGAGTAAATTTTTCTTTCTCATAGTATATTTCTTGTATTTTGTTTTATCTTATTTTAATGTGTAACTAATTTAATATGTATTTTCTCATTACTGAAGTTTTAGATATGAGACAATTGAAAATCACATATAGTTATTCATGAGTTTGAATTCAACAACATTCTTATTATATATGTCTCCCTTTTTTTTTCTCGTTTACAAATTCAAGAACTAACATGTCTTAGCATTAATTAAATGTTATTATTACTGTAATTTTTTTATTACTTCATAACTAATATAAAATACAAGGAATACCCTCTATGGTTTAAGAAGGTTAGTCTTCAACCTAAAGCAGGAGGATTGTTTGATCCTCTTAGTATGCCTTTGGGATTGTTGGTCTCGCTTGAATAATATGAGGAACAACATCCTTTTTGGTGTCAATGCCGACGAGAAAAGTGAAAAGGATTATTTTCCCTAGTAAATGCCTGATGATTAATGTCATGACCTACTAGTGAACAAGAACATAACAACACACACAAAATAATTTTAAAGAAAATATTTTCTTTTTAAAAAAAATCACATAACTATGCCTTAAATTTATTTGTATTGCTTTTATTGCTTCAGTGATTACTTCTTGGGTATCTTCATGATTGTTTCCTCTTAATTTTTCAAATATACCTTGTTTCTCTAATTATATACTTGACATAAACATATGGGATAACTACCTTCCTCAAGTTTGAGAAAATGAAAACAATGACCCTACTCAACAGATAATTGAATTCCACAATTTCATTCTTAATATTAGCGTATGACATGATGATGTACTCATGAAATTATTCATGATGTTGTTAGAAATAGACACTAGACAATGGTACAAGAGCATTCCTCCTCTGAGCATATTTTCTTCGAAATATTTTCATGTAATCTTTCATAAAAATTATAAAATATGTATCCTATAAAAATAATTCAATAATGATTTTGTTGTGATTCATAAGAATTTTATAATAATAATAATCTAGAAAATCAATATGATGATAGTGGTGAAGAACTAGAATTTGAAATTTTCATAGCGAATATGAAGCTGAAAGTAATTTTAATGAATACAACCTTGAATATTTTCAAATATCATGTTAATCATATTCTATGTCATATACGGATGAACATGATATGTTTCCATCAAGTCAAGGATGTCATGTAGAAGACACTTCTCCTCTAACAGAAAACGATGGAATATATTTATGTTTTAAAAAATCTCAAGATTCTTTAACTTTTGTTGATTTTAACTTATGTTTGGTCACATTTTTGGAAGATAATATTGATTATATTTAGGAAGAAGATTATTGTTTCAACCATTTTGTGATGCAACAGGAAAATTGGTATATAAACACACTCTTGATACTTGTAATATATACCAAAATGATGATTATGACAACATAGCTGACTCAACATCTCTGTAATATCCTTTGAACAACCTATTTATGATTTCTATGAAGATAAATATGGAAATGAAAATGAAACTAATAATATCAATTTTTACCCTCATCTCTTTCTACTTATGGAGATTATAATTAATGTAATGGTTCACAATAGGATCATGGCTCCAACTATAACTCAAAATTTTTAGATAAAAAGATATAATAAAGAAGAAAATATAGTTTCCTTTAAATCTAATTATGAGTCTCTTACTAAATTGTTTGAAAATGTAGAACCATGCAATAATAGGATTTTTCTTCATCTTTCAAAGAATAATTTACATTCTCTTTTACAATGCATTAAAAAATTATATTATAGTATAAGAGGTTTTAAATTGAAATACAAAAATTGTTTTGAAGAATACCTCATTCAAGAAAATCATTTATGTTTCAAATTTGAGAAAGATTTTATGACAGAATTTTGCAATCATGGTTATAATGAATAAACTTAATATTTTTGTAAGGGAAATGAAGATGAAATTATATTCCATATGAAAAATAATGATACTCAATCTTCTCATGAAAATAATGAAAATTTGAAACTTTGAATATGCATTTAAAGGATAATAAACATTGTGTTTATGGGATTTGGGAAGCTACCAAGAAATTAATGAATATAATTATAACATGTTAAGGATATGATATTATTTTTACGTCAATGGAAGTTATCAAGTTAAATATTTTCTAAGGAAATAGTTCCTTGTGTTGACCTAGGACGGATTTTTACAAATTCTGTAATCCCAGATATACATGGGATAGGGATTTTTGATATTGTCATTTTTTAATTCTCATCATAATGGCATACCTAAAATTATTTTAGATAAACATATTTGTGACAACTATCTATATCCACTAATTTTTGAATTTGATAAAAAGTCAATAATTAAAAATTCTTTTATAGTTTTCCTTATGAAAAGACTGGGATGAACACACAATGTCTACACCTCGTTCACGCTATAAGGAAAATACCTTCTAGAAGAGGTTATAAAGGACATATTTAGTGTTAGAAATTTGGAAAAATTTGTTAAAAAACATCTTATAAAACATACATTTGTGATAGAAGATGTTTTATAGGAGATTATAATAAAAATTCATCATAATTGAAAAAACTGGGCGACCGGACATTTTAGCAAATGTTGTTTTAACAGTGCATGTTATAGGCCATTTTGTCACATCCAATCAATAATCATCCTCATGGGATCAATCAACATATTATTCCCCCTTGTCATAATCTTACACAAATCCCTAAGCATGCCTCTTTCATTCCATAGATTTCCTGCCTGGCACTATATCATCTGAGCAAGTTTTAGGACTAATGCTCCCTGGCCTCTTGTTGGACAACATTCAACTATAGGTTGCTCCAATGTAGCCTACGTTGATCGCTAACACGTTGCTCTATTGTTTCCTGTGGTGATCACCTATAGGTTGATCCCTCTTGCACCTACATTGGTAGTAGAAATTTGGGAAAAAGAGAGAAATTTGGGAAAAAGAGAGAAATTATGGAAGCCTTCAGAATTTATTACAACTATTTGCGTCAAATAAAATGTTTGGATCCTATGCTACCCTACTTTGGAGTTTCCATTCCTTATTCTTTCATCCCATCCTCCCATCAAAGGTGGATCGAAAACCTTATATAGGTAATTGGATAAGAAATCCTAACTTACCCCACTCCTCTATATATTTACAACCTTTCATATGAAAGGGGTTAACTTTTTAAGAGTGATTCGACCATTATTCTATTGTTGTGAGAGGTTTAATTTCATGCATTTAGGTTGATTGGAGGTGCACATTGTGCTAAGGAAAGGACATGTCAACCTGGGGGAGCTCTTCTACAAGATCAACATCTATTTATGGTTGTAACTCCTTCCTTTTATATTAATACAAAGAATTATCCATTTTCCTATATGTGATGTTTTTATTTCATGTATTTCAATATCATGTGGATCTATTGAATATAGTATTTAGATGATATTGCATATATCTCGTAGTTTCTTGGCTTGTGTTATCTGACTGTGCAGGTTCTAATTTTGGCAGTCAGATTTGAAATTGCAACATTCAAGCTAAAGAAGGAATGAAGCTTGCAATGGATTCCAGGAAGGCTTCATTCCATCATCTATTTACTTTAAGGAAAGTATTGGGTTCCTGTTCGCTCTGTTGTTCTTCATTAGCCACCCAAACCTAGGGGAGATACTTTTGTCCGCAATCGTAAATCATACATAACAAATTTGCAACTATGTTGGGGATCTGTGTATTCCCTTGGTTGTTTCATTGACCATTGTGTTTGATTACATCTTTGATAGACCTTTGCTACTTTACCCAGCTAAGAACAAACCTAGGAAGTTATTTCATTTGAGTCTCATTTGCAATATTTGTGTTGGAATCCTCTATTCCTTGGCAAATGCTCCCTTAATGGCTCTGAAAAAGTAGTGCAACTCACCTAAGCCCACTCTATACCAATGTTGTGAAGCACCGGTGCCTCTTATACAACAGCATTGGTCTGTTTTCTGCAGAAAATTTTCCCTTGTATTCTATTGTCTCTTCGATCATCTTACTTCTAGCTAGCCTTCCCTAAGTTGTGAGTGTCTTGTGGTCCCTCTAAAGAATCCATTTGGTTTGAATTTGTATTTGATTCCATTTGATGAGAACTATTTTTCATTTTTCTTTGTTCTTATCATTTGGTCACTTGCAAATGGATTTTTTTTGGTCATTAACCACTTGGATGAATTCTTGTTTTAGTCTTCATTCTGAAAAGTGCATTTGAATTAGTGATCAAACATTTTCATCTTATTTTTCTTCATTTCGAAAATTAAGTTTGTTGAAAACAATTTTTTTTGCATTGGCCTTTAGGGTTTTGTATAAGCATTGATATAAAAACAATTACATGGAAAGGGAAATTGTGTATAGATTACATTTGCATAGTTTTCTGGGGAATCATGCATAGATTACATTGCATGGCAAGACATCATTTAATGATTTGAATTGAATTGGAATAATGAAACTAAAATATCTAATTAGGAAGCTCTTGTTTTCTACATATTTCATTGTAACATCATTGTTTTCCCCTCTTCCCTACACTAGACTCATTTCCTCGAAATTGAAAAGAATTATTTTTCTCATATTAGTTGCATCATAGGTGTGTTCATGTGACATCAAATTTTGAGCCTAGAAATCTAAATATAGTTCAAGATAAATATAAAATTCACCTCAATTAGCCTGAGGATCATTTATGAAATTAATGTAAACACTTAGACATCTAGCCTAGAGACATGTTATAGCATCGTTAAATGTAGGAGTTGTCGTTGTTTACCAACATTGTATCCTAGGGGTGAAATCTCATTCCACGTATGTCAGTGTATAGGTTCGTTCTCCACTTATCTTTGGGTATATTGGATGGTTCTCCACACACATAAAGTATATGGGAACACTCTCATCGAATGCTTACGCATTAGACAACACTATTACAAACTACACTCCCATGTACCATAGAATATATTTTCGGAGTCCCCTATAGGCTTCTATCCATTCATAGGTAACCGTGTGGGCCTCCTTGTATACCATGATACACCAAACACAACATTCGGGAAGATTTCCTGCACATAAGTTAAGTCCTTTGTTCACCAAGGTGTATAATGCAGTTCCCATTGATTGGTAGACCTTTATTCCTATTTACCCCTTTGTTTTATTTTTCTTTAATTTCTAAAATAAATTAATTGACTGCAGACTAACATCACCCCTATGGAACAAATCCTTAGTGGATCTTAGGTTGATACTAATTGAAATAGTTTTAGAGTCTATCAATCAAGGGAACCCCTTTGACGGGAATCCTAGTCCTTTTCTTTCTTTTGAAAATATTGGTACTCCTTATATGGCAATGTTATCCCTTCATGGATTTACCATTGGCTTTCCAGTTTGGTTATTTTCGACCCCTATGGTTCCAAATGTCCAAAATGGTTTTCAACAATGTTCTCCTCCACTTGAACAACATCAACCGGATGTTGATCGTAAAGTTCACCCTTTTCCTTCTTCCCCTATTTTTCTTCATCCATTTCTTCCTCTTCACCTAGTGAAATTCTTGATTCTAGTAACTAGGAAGCTAAGAAGAAGAAGAAAAGGTCGAAGAATAAGAATCAAAATAAGTGGGGGGAAACCAAGCCACTATTTCTACGGACGCAACTAGTATAGACAAATATTCCATTCACACCCACAAAGTTAAATTCCCTTGCATGTTATGTAAGTGTGATCACCTTCTTGGATATTTTCCTGGTATTTCCAAGGTATTTTAAGTGTGTCCCACATGCTCAAATAAACCTTTGTCATTAGCCTCTAGAGATCATGCTAGTGATAAACCATCAACTAGTGATCGTAAGGTACATGGGAAAAAGGGTAAAGTCAAGTTTTCCTATAGGTTATGTGAAGGGAATCATCATATTCACCATTTTCCTTATATGGATGAAGCCTCAAAAGTATTTTAAAACCTTACATCTTCCCAGTCAGAACTTCTAGCTGGTTACCAAAAGCTTTCTCCCAATCGTCCACTAGTTGATGAAGTGATTAATAAGAATCTGAATTAAATCAATATCGTTGTCTCTAAATGTGAATCCCACTAGTCCATTCCCGAACAACCATTTGTTGAGAAAATTGTTGAATCGATTCCACCTTCAGTTTATCATACCTTTCCCATATAAAGTGAAATTCATATTGCTTGTGTTCTTCTTGTTTCTTCTAATTCTACTGGATAAGGGGGAATTTCTCCCATTCCCTTGAAACCCCCTCCAAGAAAAAAACCCATTATATTTGATAAGAATCGATTGACCTAACCTCGTATCCCTTCTTACATGCCTTTTGAGATCATGGTAAAGGCTTATGATAAGAACATCCATCACATTGTTATAGATGAGGTAGTTTCTGTTAGTATTTTATCCTCCATTATTTGGAAAGCTTTGGGTTCCTCACTGATTGTCTCCACTCCTTTATATCTGTTAGCTTTGAATAGAAGAACCAATTGAACATTAGGGATCTTTCCTTAGTCTCCTATTACCTTGGGAAGAAAACTTGTATGTATTGATGTTATGGTTGTCATGGGCCCTTTGGACTTCATTTTGATCCCAAGGAGAGGCTATGTTTATTCCATGAATGTTGATGTGTCCACACTCTTTCGAGTGATATTTTTCCCGCATGATGGAAGGATTGTGAATATCAATCAACTTTCATTTGTTGGTCCTGAGTTGACTACCAATCATCATACTTCCCTAAGAAGTATGAATGTGCAAGTGGTATCTTCCCTACCACAAGTTAATTATGCAGTAACCTATCCCATTCATGTACTTAGTATTGAAGAGGAGCCCTTCGCTATCTACTCGACTTCTTTCGACCTAGATCTTCTAGGTGACATGGTTAATCATTTACTGAGGGAATTGGGGCATGATATTTCCATTATATCCCTTCATATTTATCCTTTCCATAGTGTTGTTCTCCCATTAGATGAGAACCTATTGGAAGCCGCGGTCTCTCAAAAGCCATTATCAAGATCAGAGTAGAGTTATTTTTCTTGTGTCAAGCTCATTAAAAAATGAAACAAGCTCTAATGACGGTAGTTATTTTACTAAGCTCTAATGACGATAGTTATTTTACTATGTAAAAATCATTAAAAAATCAAATAGGTTCCTATGAGCATAGTTCTTTTCCTTTGTCAAGCTTGGTCAAAAACGAAACAAATACCCTTTCAATTAGAGTCTTTGATTAGATCTTGTAAATTCCCAGTCCAGTCTTTCACTTGATCTCTTAGATGAACCTTCAATCCATCCACCTATTAGTACCTAGTAGTCTACTTAAGTGCATGAAATGAAGCTTGGGGGGCATGTACCTTGAATTGAGTCATTATACTAGGGCATGAAAACTTATTTCAAGCATAGTTTCCCATGTTTCAAGCTTCTATAAAAATGAAACCATTCCCATTTTATTGCTCATGATTTCCATTTTTATCAAACTATTTTTTGCAGACGAGCCTTCTTTTTTTCATTCCATCATCACCATCTACTTGGACTATCATAGTGTCGCATACCCCCATGGCACAATACCACCAACTACCTACTATGCTCCACTGGGTCCACGATGTGGACTCTTATGTTCAATGAATAGACTTTAATACTACCTTCCAATTCAACGCTTATGCATGTATTACAACTCAGAGGAACAAATCAATCACATGCATTCAACAGGATAATATTATGCATGAAGACTCCCTTTTCTAACTCAACACCATCATTCATAAAAACATTATCATAAATATAATATAGCTAGGACTTCCCTATTTCATGAGTATATCCCTACTTCCATAGTCGAATGTATTGCTAACATATATATTCTATGAAATATGAACAATTAGCTATAAAGAGCCTCAATGGATGCAATTTTCCTCCCCATGATGCATAAGCATAGCATAGATAACCTAAACCATAGACTATACAATTTCAAGCCTTAACCATGGTTACTCAATTTACATAGTTGTCTCATGCATAATTATTCATTACCTTAAGAAAATATAGGATAACACCATTACTGCATAAGATCCACATATTATGTTGCTTTAATAATCTTAACTTGGATTAAATTATATGCAATGGCTATCACATGCACCCATATATGATCATCTCATGCATAATGTTAACACAAGTAATCCTACTCATCCATAGTGGTCACCTATTCAATCATCTCATAAGAAAAGACAACCTAAGACACTTCTCTTATATGCTTACATAATTGACAACATAAAGAATAAGGAATCAACATACAGAACATCCCATGCAAACTAGATTATCTAAAAGAATGTCACTTGAAAAATTGAGCACCACCACCCAACCTAGAACTGGCTTGCTTCAGTTCACCCCCGGCTTGAGAGTTATTGACATGGATCAACTGCCTCAGTTGACCTCTTCAATGGGTATTTAATACCCTCTTTCATGATATGGTTTCCATTAGCGTTGTCCCACTTTTATGGATCTTTTTATCCATTTGCCTAGGATTTTTTGAGAAAATCTCACCTTTTTCTCCCGCGAGGCTTTTCCTCATAAAAGCTTGCCTTTCTCTCCTATAAGGATTTTATGCTTTTCTTAAACCTAACATATTTCTTCAGCTAAGTAAATTAATGTATATTTATCTCTAACATATCAAGCTTATATAGAATGGGATCTAGAAACCTTATCATGAAGGAATTATCCCTTCCCATTTACCAATGGGATTTGGCAAGAAATATCATCTCTTGGTGTCGCATTTTCCCAAGTGATTAGATTATTTTATTTATTTAATAATAAATTATTTACTTTTGTTGTTACCCATCAGAACTCTATTTTCTTATCTTAGGTTAGTAGACATTTACATACAATGGAGGGGTGTTATATACCCTCACCCTTAAATTTACACCGTCCTCGGTGTATTACTGCATCTTACAATATTCTTCCTCATTCATAGGTAGTTGTTTCTAAATTTTCAGGATCTCATGTCCTTTCCATCTGTATCAAATCTTTTGATATGTATCGGCTACAACGGAGTTCTACCAACCATTCTCCTTTCATTTATACTTGTAACATTTTTTTGAAAAAAACATTGTGAGAGATTTTAGATTCATAAACTTAACTTTGTTTACCACATCTAATATCATATCTTGATATACAATACAACTATTTGACTAACTACAGTTATGTTTCCTATCATAAAAGAAATGCATGTCCTTCTAATGCATTCTTCCAATGTCTTTGTGTTCTCGACGAACACTTTCTTCTTGCAATTTCTCGGCATTAGTCTCAACAAGTCAAAGTATCACATTTGACTAATCACCATGTATAAAATATCATTTCAGGTCAGCTCAACATAACCATCAAAATCATAACACATATGTAACTAGCATAAAGTAGAACCATATGTCATATGTATACTAAGTTTGAGGAAAAATACAGATACTTATCCTTAGTTTCGAATACCAATTCATATTTTCTCCTTTGTCTTGGTTTCCTCACCATGAAATTCCCTATGTCTTCTCTTTTACCATGTGCACCTACACATAGTTTAAATTACACATATACAACTATACATGTCATATATCATTATATAATACATGCATCCATCCCAGTACCATAGTACCACCTCTCCAGAACAGCACCTACATGACATATTTTTTTCCACATTTTCTCAAACATGTTAGTATTATGCCAAAATGAAATATGGCTCCAAACAATCACTAAGTTGTAGCATCACTCTCTTACTTGACTATGCTTGATCCTTTCAAAGTCAAATCATTTCGTCTCTGAAATCCAAGTACATGTCAAAGCATACATTTCAAGCCTCCACGTCATTCTGTTTGTGATCTTGATGTGAAAATGGCTCCATTGGAAGTATTCTTATACTTGAAAGTGATTTTGTTTTCCAAGTAGGTTAGGGTAGAAAAAAAAATGAGGAAAAAATGAAAATAAGAGAAAAAAAATCTTAGGTGAAAACCTCCTTTAAGGCACCTCAGACTGGATCATTGATTGAAAACCTCCATGAGGTGGTCAATGGGTTGGGAAAAAATAAAAAAGGAAAAAATAAAAGATCCTAGGTGAAAACCTCCTTTGAGGCACCTAGGTAGACCTACTAATTAAAAACCTCATTGAGGCGGCTAGTAGGCCTAGAAAAAAAATAAAGAATAAGAGAAATCCTTGCTTCATGCATCTCTTTGATAAATGCATGTACTCTCCAACATCTGCAAGAAACAAGAACAAGTTGGTCAAGCCTAGTCAAAAGAGGTCAAATTTTGACTTTCTCCTCCTTTGCTCAAATGCTCCAACAAGGCCAAGGCCATGCCAATCCATCACCCTCATCTATTTTCACCATCCACCCATCATTCCCAAGCTTCTACATTCAATTTGCTTACTGTCCTAAAAAACAACACAATGCTTTGTTTTACTACAGGATACAAATATAAATGGAGCAGAAATTTGTTTTTTTCCATAACTTGAAAACCATGCATCCATTTGCCAAGTTTTTTTAGGGGGAGATGCATATGGATGATAGTAACATGCCCAAGCAATTTTAGCAAATTCTAGTCAACGATTTCCAAGAAATTGGTCTCCATCACCTTCAGCCAGTTTTGCATTTTCTCGAGATCCGTGCATCCATCGTCCAAATTTTTTCTATGGGGAGGTGCATAGGGATTATGGAAACATGCTTAGAAAGTTTCAATTCAATCTATTCTACCATTTGGGAGATATGGACAGAACAAGTCATTGTCCTATAAACCTACAACATACAGAACAACACCTACAGAATTGGCAATGAGCAGTTTTAAAGGAGATCTAGAGGTTAAGAAGCTCCTCCAGAGCTTAACAGTAGCATCAGGATCACCAACATCACCATCCAACACCTACACATCAACATCAACTTAGGAGAAGCATGCATGTCTCTCCAACAACCATCAAGTAGGTACAAGTATGCAATATTCTTGGCCTCTTCCCTTAATCATATTATAGTTAGAAATTTGTTGTCAATGCATGAGAGATGAGGTTTTATAAGATAAGGATGGGTCAGCGGTCTCAACCATCTTCAACTAGTTGATTGCAGCTCACTCCTTCACTCAGGTAATGTTGAAAATTCAAAAGGGTCATGATTTCAAAGAATGAGGACAACAACTAAAGAAGAAATTTTTGTAAATGCCAAGTAACCACAGCAATTCAAGCCCTCCATCAACTTCATATTCACTATCTATTCATCATTCATCCATCCCATTTCGTTCTTGAAGAAAACAAACAAGAGCATCCTCTCCATTTTCACAAACCTACACTACTCCCTTTGAGCCCTAGCATCATCATCCAATCACTCTTCATCATTTCTCATCACTCCCATACAGTTAGAAGAATTTGAAGGAAGAAGAAATGAAGCAATGACTATTACAAGAAGGCAGGATGCTATTACAAGAAGGAAGAAAAGAGAATTGTGCTAAAACCCCAAAATGATAGTTCCTAATAGAGACCTAATCAAGACAAAGAACTCCAAGGCCATTAGGTAATCATCTAGGCCACAAACAGAAGAAGAAGGCAACAAAAATAAATAAGGCATTCACCAGCAAAATATGAATCAAACTGCAGTGATGTTAGAGGTGTTGAAATGATAGAACAAGGTAGCAGGAGGTTGATAAAGGTGTGGAATACCTTGTCAAATTGAAAAATATTCAAGAACCAATCTTGAAGAAGGAGAAGCAAGCAAGTTAATGGTCTCAAGAAAAAATAATTTTTCTTTGCACACATATGTTTTTGGGCTCGTCCATGCAGAATTTGCAACCAATATTCTTAATGCACAGGAGAGAGGTCACTAGGGCCATGGAGGAGGCACAATGAGGACACTATGTTGCTCAGAGGATGAGAAACCCTTTTAGCAGGGGGTTACGATGGGCCTCTAAATTAGACATAAATTAAGTCCCATGCCTCTAAATTAAACAATAACTTAAGGCCTACGACCATCCTTCAACACATTAAATTTCTCTTTTGCATTAAATAATTATTTTTAACTTGAATGTATTCATTAGGAAGGTTAATGAATAATTAGATATTTGTGCCTAATATTACTTCTTTTTGTGGAATATTATGAGAATATTGTGCAAATGATGAAGAGTTCGAGGAGGAGATCATCTAGGGACTCGTTCCCTACTATTGGAGGATTAATAATAAAAATTAGGTCAACAAGATATTATGGAATTATGGCACAAATGGTGAAACTCCAATAATTGAGCAAATCTAGGAATGTGTTCCACTAATCAAGGGAGCAAATCCACCAATCAAAGGGACTAGATCCACTAATCAAGGGATTTTGGTGGGGAAAGCTTCCTCCATTCATGGGGAATGATTCCTAATCATGTTTTATAAGTACCAAGTTGAATACGCCTCTAGGGGACTTTTTTGGATCTTCAGACTTTTATATTTTGATTAGTGTTATGACATATAGAGCTTGTAGTTTTTTAGCTCCATTGTATTTTTTGGCAAAGATGTAATTATTTTGATGAAATAATGAATATTAGTGTCATGTTTAGCTTCTAGATCTTGTTCTCCTCCATAGGTCTTTGAGTTTCCTTCGGCTTCGCCATCACAGGAAACTTAGAGCCCTTTCTATATCATTGTATTTCCTTTTTTTTATTGCTTATTCACATGCATCTCTAGTTCTTATGTCTTTCTATTTCTTCATTTAGTTTCTTGTTGTAGGATTGATTTAATGCTTATGTGATAAAATTAGAGATTGAGTTGTCAATGCAGTTAGGATAGGATTTGATTCATAAAAGAGGAAAGAATGCAATGACAAAGAGCTTAGATGATCGAGAATAGAGTGAGTAAGTGAGATGTGTGATAAGGATACGGTTTGAGATTGAAACAAAGGTTAGACAAATTGTTGTAATTGAGCTGAGAAGGGAAAGAATATGTAATTTCCATCTTTTTGAATAATTCATTGAAGTGTGGTGTCAACGCATTGTTCTGGTGCAGGAATTCATTTGTGTTTGTGTATCGGTGTTCTAGACCTTAATCGAGTGTTTTTCTCTATTTATGTGTTTTATTGGTAAAATCACAATCGATTAGTTTTAAGAGTTAACACTCAGATTTAGAGCTAAACCCTTGGTTAAATTTCTTTCCTTAGGTTCAGTATCTATTAGTGTTAAATGTTAACACTCGGAGTTAGTGTTAAACCCATAGTTAAGCATCTTTATTTAGGTTCTGTATCAATTAGCATTAAGATTTAACCCTGAGATTCAGCGCTAAACCATTACTTAAATGTCTTTTCCTTAAGTTCCGTATTGAGCACGTCGGTCGTTTTCAAGAGATGGTAAGTGGTATCTTGTGTGCCCTAAAGGTGGGAAGCAGTATTCAGAAATTTCACGCGATTACCCTTAGTGGGAAACACGTAGCATAAGAAAGCCACTTTTCTCGTGGTCTTTTAGAATATTAACAGTCGTGCAAGATTTCACACGAGATTGCGTGACAACCGTTCGATTGGATGAGTCGCACCAATGGTGGAGATTGGCCTTGCTAGTTGGCAAGTGGGTTGCATGACAACCGTTGGATCGGATGGGTCACATCCGACGGTAATCGCATTGGAATTTGCACGCAAGTTAATATAGATTTCGAGTATGATGTTTTGTGGACTTTGATTTAATCCAATTGAATTCCAAATTGATCATAACCATTCGTTATGAAAGGATGAGATCTGATGGTAATCGCATTGGAAGATGCACGTGATTTAATCTATCTTTTAGACATGATAAAGTTCTGAATAGGATTAAATTTATTTGGGATCCAATCATCACATAAAATAGTTGAGAAACATGATATCCGTTGGATTTGGGGAAGTGAGATCAACGATGAGAATTGAAGTTCTTGATAAAGTCAGATAAGCAGGACCCTCTGGGTGAAAATCCACATGCAAAGTTTGATTGTGCACACTGATTGGTTACAAAGCTAAACCGTAGTCGAATTATAGCATAACACCTCATTTTCTTTAAGAAAAAATGACAAAAAGAAAAACAAAGTTATTTTATTCATTTAAATGCACAATAGTAGAAGGTTTGATGGTTTGAATCTGCATGCTTAGGACAATAGGATTGCATACATGTTAACTTAGGATTCTTTTCAACAGAGCCTCTTCGGAGTTAGTTAGAAAATGGTGTGTTTTATTTCATTCTCTTTCCTTGTAATTTCTTTCTTGCAATAGGTTAAGGTTCCATTTCAAGCATTTCATCTTATACAATTAGTTTAGGATTTGACTTTAGTACATACACTCAGTTACATAATGACAGCAAAGGAAGGACACATTATATGCTACACATATAGTGTCGATACCTCTTAAGTTTGTACGAACCCCGAGTTGATATTTAAAGTTGGTATCCTTGGGAGAAGAAACATTCTTATTGAAATACCAAGTCTCATCACACTATCATCCTCTCAATCATTATTTCCATGGTTTTGACTAGGTTATCTAGTTTTGATGAAGAGGAGGAAGGTTCCTCTTTAGTGGGAACCCTTCTTTCAATTTTAAGATTGGATTTTTTTGGCTAATAAATTAACCTCTACTTTGATAGTGTTACCTCAAATTTATTCAAGTGTGGTAGGGTCTCTTTCTCTTCATTGGTAGGCCATGTCAACATCAAATCCTTTAGGGAAATAAATGAGGGCTAACCCTGGTGGGGGATTTATAGCAGCTGGAATGGAATTATAGACTCAATTAAACCTATCACAACATTCTCCAATAGTTTCATTGGGGCCTCTTTTAGATTTTTTATATTCATTTAAAATCTAGAGGGGATTATTTTTTGTTTCTGATATATTGAGAAAAAATTGATGAAACACAGTAAGGTCATTTATGGTAGCTACTGGTAAAGATTTAAACCATTTTCTTACCTCTCCTTTAAGGATTTTGGAAAAAACCCTAACCTTCACATATTCTTCATCAACCTCCTAAAGGTCAAAGTAGTCATTCATTTTATCTACACATTGTTGTGTAGTGATGGACCTATTGCCATGAAACTGAGGAATCCTACTTTGATATTCTTGAGACATGTTATGTAATTGCGAAAGTAAAACTAGGGGAGTATATCAAGCTATCATGACTGGTATATGTGGATGATCAATAGATGAACCTGTAAGAGGTGCATATGTAGAAGGGATTAAGATGAGTTTAGTTACAATTTGTGATGTTGATGCGGAGGTGGTGGAAGCTGTTGAAGAGATGTAGCTATTGGAAACATGATGTAAATACAATGTAATGGGAGAGGAAACAAAGAATGATAGGGATGAAATTTTAATTCATTGTTGGATGTAAGTGTTATGGATATCTTGGTCAAGGTATGTCAGTAGGTCTTATATTTTTTCAAACTGCTACAGAGCTTGTTTGTCAAAATCTTAGTCTAGAGACTGATTTTTAGATATGTATGGTCTTAACACCAACTCATGAATGATAATTTTCACTGTAAATCTTTCAGATTTGGTTCTAAACAAACTGAGTTCAAAGGGTAAATCAAATTGAACGTTTTTTATGGTAACAAATCTATGTAGAAAAGAATTGGTCCTTGGTAGAGGATTGCCACTCCCTTAACTTTCCGTCAAGCTTTTCTTCCTTATCAGTTTGTGAGGATTATCTAGGGTATTGGGAGGATTTGGACTTGGATGAGATATGGTATGAATTCTTTTAGGAGATAGATCTATATAGTATTAAACACACAATTTCAACTATGCAAAAATTTTACAACCTCAAAAAATTTATTTCTGAAAAATAAATCTTAAATGTTGTTGAAATAAAGTTTTTGAACCAGGGAAATAAAATTTCAAACAAAGATATGTTCAATCCCCCATATGGTCAGCACAATGTTACCACTCCATAATTTTTGAGGTTGTGGAAAAATCACAGAGGTAACCACAGAACCAATTTGGAAACTAGGAATCTATCCCTTCCAGTTCCAAAGAAGGATCTATCTTTATGATTTAGATTTGTTTGAGTAATGTATTAGGCTAGATATTAAGTTTGGGTTTGGATTTATAGTGTTGTTGGTTTGAAACTAGGAAGAAAGGCTATTGGGAAAATGGTGTGATAGGTTTGAGGTGATAAAATACATATTCTATATGCTAAACTTGCAGGGCAGGTTAGGAAAATTCATTGGATGATTTAAGATATATGGTGTGACAGAGAGGAAAATATTTAGAAATCCAATTAAAAATAGAGCAATTAAGAATTTTTATTTTAATCTTCAGTGGAAAACATAAAAAAATTCTTAATCTAGAGACAGAGTGTACATTCAAACAAATTATGTTCTTTATATTCTTAGAATAATTCATATTTTAGAATCACATATGAGAAACAAAAGAAAACAAATTCACAAAGAGAGATGCACTTCATCAATAAAAATGAGACAAGAATCCTGTAATGATTGCACTGCTTTACTCAAAGTCTGATCAATGGTGGCACTGTATTATGAAAATCGTGAATAGATACGGAGATGCTATCGAGTGATGTGAAAAAGGGAAAAGGACAGCTGACGTAGGTAAAATGATATGCGGTCATTATTCCACTTAAACCATTATGATTGACTTTTTAAACAATATTTCATGCATAAAAGGTTAAAAAGGAATTGGGAACATAATCTCTTTTGAAATAAAGATAAAGAAATAAGAAAAGAGTTTATAATTACTATTTATGTTGAAAAATATGACACCAATACCATCAGCATAGGTCTGTTTACCACAGGTATTTATAACCTTGACAAAGTTGTTTTTTCACCCTTTGGAACCATAATCCTTTATGTATGCCTAGGAAAGTGCCTTGTGATGTCAGAATGGAGGCCATTGTGTTGGCTTGGTAACCAGATGAATCACAATGTCATTCACCGGGAAGGAGTGAAAGGTGGATAGGCTGGCTCGTGATGAGACCTCCTATTCCAAGGACTTTTGTTCTTGTGATGTGTCCATTGGAACATATGCCTGGTGTGGTGGCCATAGTGGGAATGCAACTTCACTGCTCCCTTATGATCATGGTAGGTTGGCTCTTGATGAGACCCTATCCTCCATCTGACAAATCATAGAATTGTTAGTGATCATATATATATATATATATTCTTTCTTTTTCTTTTCTTTTATATAACACTTCATATTTATATATAGAGGATGGCTCAACACTCCTTAAGAGTAGGGATGGTCGAAGAAGTTTGAACATATCAATAGAAGAAAATATGCTCTTATCCTATTCAATAATAATAATCAAAGAGAATTACGAGAATTAGGGAAGAACAAACATGATAAAAATAATCAATCAATTTGAGTTTTAGTGAAGATAAGGACAACAATGTGATATAGATATTTGTGTCCTTTCCTTTTTCTTATCAATACAAAGCAATTTCATTAAATATGATAATTTTTCTTTGATTTGCTTATTTCAGTAACCTCTAATTTTTTTGTCCTTGCATATATTTGTATCTTTGGCTTCAAAGGATCATGAAGAGTGAAACATTATTCACAAAAACACTAAAAAAAAGTGTTGTTCTTTAAGAGGAATAACAAAAAAATGCACTCAAAAAGTGATGTTCCTTACATGGAACAACTCCTATTCCGTAAGAGGAACAATAAAAAGACAGTTGCACGAAAAACTGTGGTTCTTTTAAGAGGAATGGCAAAGAGAAAAAAAAATTGCACACGAAACTGCTATTCCGTAAGATGAACAACAGTTGTTCCTTAAGCAGAACAACAAGTAAAACAAACACAAAATAAAGTGTTGATCCTTTGGCGGAACAACATAAAAACAATCCAAATCAAAATTTTTGTTCCTTAGAAGGAACGACAGAAAGTAAAAAGATAACGAAACTGATGTTCCTTTAAAAGGAACAGCAGTTGTTCCTTAAGAGGAACAATGCAAATGTAAGCAGGCGATATTGTTGTTCCTTAAATGGAACGGCTACTATTCCTTAAGAGGAACAATAACTATTCCTTAAGAGAAATAACAATTGCTCCTTAAATGGAATAGAAAAAATAGAATACATGTGGATTGTTGTTCCTTAAGAGGAACAATAGTTGTTCCTTAAGAGAAACAACAAAATATGAACACGCAGAGTTGTTGTTCCTTAAGAGGGACGAATGTTGTTTCTTTAGAGGAACAACAATTTTTCCTTAAAAGAAACAACAATTGTTCCTTAAGAGGAACAACAAAACTAGAAACACGCGAAAGTGTTGTTCCTTAAGAGGAACAGCTGTTGTTCCTTAAGAGGAACAACAAAAATAGGAACAAGCAAAAGTGTTATTCCTTAAGAGGAATGATTGTTGTTCCTTAAGAGGAACAACAGTCGTTCCTTAAGAGGAACACCAAATATGAAGTGTCAAATGGTTGTTCCTTAAGAGGAAAGACCGTTGTTCCTTAGGAGGAACAAAAACTGTTCTTTAAGAGGAACAGGAAAAAAAAAAAACCATACGTAAACTATTTGTTCCTTAAGAGGAACGGTTGTTGTTCCTTAAGAGGAATGACAACTGTTTGTTAAGAGGAACAACAAAAATATATGGACATGTAAGGATGTTGTTCCTTAAGAGGAACAACAAAAATATGAGCACACAAGATTGTTGTTCCTTAAGAGGAACGACTACTGTTCCTTAAGAGGCACAACAGTTGTTCCTTAAGAGGAACAACATGAAAATTGAATAAAGAAACCTGTGATGTTCCTTAAATGGAAAGGTTGTTGTTCGTTAAGGGGAACAACAACTGTTCCTTAAATAGAACATCACTAAAATCTATACAAAAAGCAGTTTATTTAAGCAATTTAAAGAGAAACGTTTATATACAAAATTCAAAAACAAAGGAATTGTTCAGTGAGGGATAGAATATTTCCTCTCTATCAAAGAAAATTCCTTGGCAATAGTTAAATTTTGATGGAAGACTTCCAATCGAAATATACAAGACAAAGAGCCATTCAACTACAAAAACTTTAAATTAGTTGCAGATGGCCTAGTTACCTATAGTAACCTCATCTTCAGGGAAGGCCCGTATTGGCTAGGTTGTAGGTTTTGAAGCCCTATTATTTGGTATCCTGTAGAAGGGTATAAAGCTATACAAGAATTTCCTAAAGGGCAGATAGGTCCCATCTTTGAATTTTTGGCTAAAAATCATGGTTTTAGACCACCTCATGACATTCCCTCTCCAACCGATTCTTTGACTTCTTTGCACACAAACTACATGGTTTTCATGAGGGCATGAAAAAGGGTAAGAAGGGGAGTGTGTTGAGCTATGGAAAAGTTATGAATTGGATATTTATTTCCTTATCTTTTTCCTTAATCATATCTCCTCTATATTCTAAGATGTTAATATATCAAATAATTATAGCAAAAGCAAGGGAGTTATTGATTATTGCAATTTAGCTAATTATTGTCTTTTCTCATGTAGGAAAAAGTTAAAATGGAAATTATCATTCCGAGGAAAAATACAAACTGAATTAACTGTTGTTCCTTCACCAAGAAGTTGTATCGAGACAACAGGTTAAGATTGGAGCGTGCAGTTGAGGGTAAGAACAAACGAGATCACAACATCAACACAAAAGACAAAGAGTTAATTGAGGTTAGAAGATTGAGCGGATCCCTTAGGATCTCTTGAGCCTGAGTGATCACTGTTACTAGTCTATCTGCTATTCCTGTTTTATCTGTCTGGTCATTATAAAAGGGACAATGATTGTAAATAATGGAGATTCATCATTATTCAGAAATTATTATTGTACTTTTACTTTGATCATCAACTCTCATTGATTAAAATAGAGTACGACTCACTATAACCATTTTTTCATATGATTAATACATAATCTAGTTGTTGTTCTTTCTTCTATACTGAAGTAGTCCGACGGTGCTTCACTAGCGGCTAAGGGCCTGACCCTGGTGGATCCACATGCTTATCTATACCATTCCTTTACGATCTCTGTTGTGTGATGGTTTGGTTTGATCTTTGTTTATTGGAATTGTATTGCTTTATTGTTTCTTGTTTCTAGATTTAATAAATTGCTCCATTATATATGTTGTAACTAAATTTTTTTGTTGTTCCTTCTCGTCATAATAATATTATTATTCACTGCAACTATATTGTTATGTTGTTCATTTTTATTAAAGAGCTTCGTTGGTCATTCCAGTAAATTAACATTGTTGTTCATTACAGTTTCATAAGTTCTGTTGTTCATTTATATGAAATAACATTGTTGTTTGTATCCTTTTTGCAATCATTTGGTTTTGCCTTAAACATTGTTATAGTTAGCATAATTATCCCATTTCTATCAACAACATTATTGATTTAATTCATTGTCATTCCCAATTGGTTATTTAGTGTGTTGTGTCAGATCAACAATTGTAAAGGGCATTGGCTATTACTATCAGAGTTCTCAGATTAAGGATCTTATTTATGTTTGATTTCATTTACATCCATTAAAAGAGGAAAGAGTTATTGCTACTATATCCTTGACTAAATTTTGATGTTAATTTCTTGAGTGAATGATTTAGTTTCAGAGAATTGAGTTTCTTTTAATTGCAAGTAAGTTTTATTGCAAGCACCCATTTACTCTTGTATTTGAAAGTAGTGTACTGCAATTGAGAAACATTACTCTTGAATAAATAGCCACCACAAAATGTGTACACTCTTGAAATAGAAAATCTTACCCAGATTGATAATTAATGTAGGATAAATAGGAGTTAAAAGGACACCTTTTATCACTCAACAATGAGCTGCTTTACAATACAAGTACTTTTCTTCAAACAAGTCCCAACCCTTCATACTTCGAATTATTAAGTACTTATAAAAAATATTACAAAATATCTTGATTCTAAAGATCAAGATAAGATCCTAAAATTATCTAAAAACTGACTACAAAAGTGGTACAAAAATTTAGGAATTTTCGAACTACTGGAACTGATGGCCCTATTGTTGAGGATGATTTTTGATGACTGAACCTCCAAATTTTCTGCGTTTTTTTACTTGTTGTTGAAGATAAAAATTACTCAAGTAATTCACATGGCTTGTCCCATCTGTCTTCATTAGGGATAAAAACTTTAACTAATTTTCTATAGATCTCATCCACATTTGTGTACTTCTGGAAAGTTGGTTTGATGATGAACAAATATCTCAGCTCATGACAGATGAACAAGTCGAAATCTAGGGCCTCTAAGAATGCATTTCCTGTTATGTGCCCCTTTGTACCTGCAAATCTTGACTTTCCTTGGGCAATAGTGCGTAGTTTCTCCTCGTATTTTGTCAAGCTCATGAGTTTATCTTCCCTACCAATCAGTCTTGCTAGACCTTCCCTGTTTATTACCTGCATCTTCTTATGAAATCTTTGTATGTTGGTCTCTAGAATTTGACATTTGTGGTCAAGTTGTAGCATGAGGTTTCTTTTTTTGTGCATCCTCCTCACTTCTAGAATAGTCTTTGTCCTATCTTGAATTCCTAACTGCTCTAATTCTTCTCTATTTTTGGAATTCAAGAATTTGATAAGTGTTGTGGCTTCCCCAGGATTCTATCCTAAGTTTATTTTGATTTCCCCTATTACCTCTTTGGACCTCCATATTAGTTCCTATTGCTTCAAAATAATCTATATGCAAGGCCTTATTTCTATGATGGCTTCATTAATTTTTGTCCATATATTTTTCTCTAACTTAGGCCAAAGTTTGAGCCATAACTGATTCACTCAGCAACTGTTCAATTTTAAGAATATGCTGATGGGTTTTCTACAACTCTGTCACATAAAAATTATCAATTTTTAATTTATGTTCTAAAAATGTCTTGATATGAGATTTTAATTTAACAATTTGTTCTTCCATACCCTAATAATTTAATTTAATAATTTAACAGACCGTCCATACCTTTAACAATTTCACTTGCACAATCTGATGTTTGTGCTGGTGCTAAAGTTCATGTAGATGCTCCCAAGGTTGTGGTCAATGAAATTAAGACGAGTGTAAGTAGAACTATGGCCAACTCTGTTTCCTACTCTTTTTCTTTGAGAAATTTCTCCATTTCGACTTCAATGTCTCGGATCAGGCCATTTTGTTCAATCACTATTCGAAAGGTATCCTCTTTCTTCTTTTCGATCTCTCTGACTTCCTTAGCCTATGGATATTCTATGGTAGGCAATTTTAGTTGCTTCCTCAATGCTGCTATATCAACATGCTTTCTTTTCACAAGATCTTCTGCCACCTTTACATCTTTGTGATTATGTCTGAGTTTTATCACCAGATCTTCAAGTGACTTGATCCAGGTATCCTTAGCTAAGCATGAAATCCTTTCCAACTTTAGTTGAGAGTGTGTGTTGTTTAATGATACTTGCAAGCGAGAAGCGGACATGGAAACATTTTTAGTGTAGAATACATCATTTCACTGGTTTGTTTGTGCATGTCCATTTCATCTATTCGATGAATTTACCATCGATCAAAACTAAACATAGATTCTTAATAATCTGTTGGTGTCCTTGTGGCTAACACTTTAGCTTCAAGGAATGCAATTTACATTTCTCCATTTTCCGTCTCAAATGATGAAAGGAGACTGCGATGTGATGTAGATATTTTATTCCAAAATTGAGTCTAGGTTGTGGCTTTCAGCATCTAATTCCCCTTTTTTATTTCCCTATATTTGGCAAAAATATTAGGCTCAATAGTGCCTTGAGCCATTCACATGTTTGTGGTGTTTCTGGAGGATCTTGTGAAAAAGAGGAAGGTGGTGAGCCTTCAAAAACGTCCTCTTGTTTTGAACCTACAAAAATATCCTCTAATGTTGTTGAAATGTGTTTACCTATCATGACTATAGTAGTATGCCCTTCATCCCGTGCATAAAAACTGGTGGTGGATTCCTTTTTGGCTTCTTGATATAGATTAAACACTACTTAGCTTCAATTTCTATTATTGGGGAAAAATATTCTTCTCTGGGCCTCTTGAGGTGTAGGCATTTGAGAGGTTGTTGTTGATATGATTTGTTCTTCCACCTCTTGCCTTCTGTTCTCCTCCCACTGGTGTCAGTTCCTGTATTGTTTGATCTTTGGCTGAGGAGTATGTGTGTAGGGAGTAGTCTTTTGATCCACCTTCAATTTTGAAAGTATACCAAAAGGGTGATAAGATGAAGTAAATCTCAATTTGAAATTTAATTGCATCAATATAAAATCTTCTTCTTTACCAGTTGTACTAGTATTGAACAAAAAAGGTCCAACATATGCTTTCATTTTAAATTGTACCTTCTTCTTAGCTACCACAAAATGTAGCTCATCCATTTGTATCATTTATCTAATGTATTCTAATCATAACACTCTCATGGGAACAAATTTTGGTAGCCTATAGGGTGGAAATTGACACCCACAGATTTTGATCTCGGTGTAGTTCTAGTATAAATACCAGCACCTGTCTTCACCTAGTTAGGAAGATGCAAATCTTTTTAATATTTTCTCCTATCTTAGGCTCCAAATAACTATGTAGCAAACAAATAATTGTATACAAAAACTGATCAACATAGTTTGTGAATGTAAACTCTGGAGATTTTCCTAACCAGAGAGGTCCAATGTATGATTGGTTGAGCACTACCCTACTCACCCATCTTCTGCACAGTAAAGTGAAACATGTCTACTTGATTGATAAATAAACATGTAAACTCAAACAACAGAATATTTGAAATCTCCCTCAGTAGAAAACTTTATGAATTGATCATGCATTGCATTTGTAATAAATTCATTGTAATTAAAGATAACAAGTTTCTCATGAGTGGTAAAACTTGACAAGAAACCAACAATGGCATCATCATCCCACTGATAAGAGTGATAACCAAGTAGGTAAGAGATGATGTTGATTATTTTCTTGGGTACCTCAGGGAACATAGAAGAAGAATATGGAGAGTTTGTTTTAGGAAATTGGGCATATTCGGGAAGAAAGATTTCAAATATTCTAGCTCTCTGTGTGAAGGTTAGATTATTGTAGAGATTTGTGAGAGAGTCTATTGACAATGGCTTGGAAGACTCTCGAATGATTATTTGGAGCATTTGATATATGGCTTCAGCTGTGATGGTGATCATTATTTCACCTTTTTGACTCATAATTTATCTTTTGGAGGGTACATATCTCAATTGACACAAGAACACTAGCTTAGTGAAATGATGGGTTTGTGGAAACATGAATTGAGGGAGGGTAGACTCATATAGATTCAATTCATCATTCTGATCTAAGAATTTTTGCTTCAACTAGCTATGAAGTTTGAACAAGTCAAATTCATAGTTTCTCTGAGCGATTTTATATTGTAGATTGACTAAGGATAGACGATCCAGGTAAATAGGAGGGGGTAAAATGGATTTTCCTCTAGTTTCTTTCCCTTGTCCTTAGGGGCTCTAATTTAGGAGGCATTATCATCTTTTAAAAACAAAAATAGAGGGACGATGACACTAGGGTTACCTAGAATAAGAAATTAACAATGGAATGTCAAAGTGGGGTCCCTGATAGTGATTGGATTATTATAGACGGGCAATTTTTTGGTTAACACGATAACGTGGAGGATTGAAAACTCAAACAAATCATGCAAAACAATGAAGGAAGGGAAATTTCTGGCTTAAGAGTGCTTAATAAGGTAATTTAGAAGTTACTGTTCCTTTTTTACCGTTACCGGGAGCAGGTCCATTGCAAGGGTACCAGGAGAAGTTATAATTGGAATAACAGTTTGCTCACGTGGGCAAGGGAGTGCCAGATGACAGCCTTTGATTGGGAGTGGGACCGATTCTCAGGACAAGTTAAATGGAAGGGAAGGTGTTGGGAGTGGGGTTTGCAAGTCTGCATTAGTAGATGATGAGTGGGGTCATGAACAATATCACGGTGGATAGGGACTGGTGGAGAGACGAGCAATCAACACTGAAATAATTTTCGAGGGGGTAGGGGGTGCGATGAGTGAAAAGGAAAGTGGGCATGCGAAATGCTATGGGGGTGACACATATAAGAGTGGGTCCAAACCTTTTTGAAACCCCCTGGGTGGATAAAATGCAATGGATCTCAAAGGGTCCCGAAAGAACTACTCGATCATTGATCTAGGCAGGCGAGATCTTAGTCGTTGAGTCTTGCACCTTCAATAATCACATGCCAACAGACAATTCTGTTGTTTTATAATAAAACCAAACCTTAGAAACAAGTGCCTTATTACAAATGGTCAATCATGATTAAATGACACGATTAATTATTTTAAACCTAATTAATTTATCCTATGCATGATTAATCTATTCTATAGAAACTTTTTTATTTGCAAGCCATTTTCATTCATTTTTCTAAGGTTTTTCATCATTTTTTCTTTGTGAGTTAACCATGATTAAATGATGTGATTAACTACACTAGTAAGGCTCAATCATGTTTAAACTGTGTGATTGATTTATTCACTCTCCTAATTAAATTTATTTTCGGCCTAATCAAGTTTAAAGAGTGTGTTTAGACTAACTATTTCTAATTCTCCTATTTACAATGTGGCATTTAAACAACATGCACACTTTATTTACAAAAATTATTGAAGTATGCTTTTAAGTAATTTTGATTCTTGGTAGCATTTGAATTTGCTCACCTAGGGGGACATTTTCATATATTTTTTCTTTTTTGTTCTTCTTTTTTTTTCTTTCATTTCTTTCTTTATTCTATTATTTTCTATGCCCTACAATTTTTATTTTATATATATATATAATATATATATATTATATATATATATATATATTTATATATATATAGATATATTAGTTTATTTTCTTTTTACTTTTGGAAATAAATTTCAAACATGAAACATTATTTACATGTTTCAAATATAAATCATTAGGTAAAAACAACTCATTCTATTAAATATAGGACCCTAACAAGTCATACGACCAATTAAAATTAGTTATTTACTTTTGAAGCCATTAATAGAGAATGTGTCAAGGAAGGGGTGAATATGTAACTATTTAATTCACTTCCATTGCTTAAAGTTAGTTATTTACTTTTCAAGCCCTTAATAAACTATGTGTCAAGGAAGCGGTGAATATGTCACTATTTAATTCACTTCCATCACCCTTGTTCCATGCTGCAGCCTTGATTGGCCAAGGAATCTTCTTTATCATTTAGATCTCAGTGTATGTGGAAGAGGTTTGTTTGTTCAAATATGGATATTTGTAAGGATATTCTTTGAATCACTGACGGAAGAGGAGAGTTGATGAAAGCTATAACTTTTGTCGCTTGTTAAATCACTATCATGGAGTGACAAAAAATATGGAGCTTGGTAATTTTCTTCTTGATGTCTAATTTCAGACCCTTCCATAAGGAAAGGTACTCTGGTTAGTTGTTTGATTCTACACCCAAGCCCCAATTATACTTAGACTCTATATTTTCTTTGGGGAAGAGAGTAATCCCTCTCGTTCTCACCTTCCCTTTCAATTTTATTCATTTAATAATGGATTTTGAAATCCTAGTCATATTTTGTAACATAGGGAAAAGTATTTTTGTTAAGTATGGTAACTTATTTAACTAAAAATTACAAATCTTCTCTCCAAGATATCATAACTCGTCTTTCTTTTTCCTATTCCATCTCCTTGAAAGGTGCTTCTATACCTCTAATCACATTTCTGTAATTTATTATGTCGATAGTCATGTCTATTTTGAAATAAAGCTTCTATATTTTTTATTTAATTGTCAATAATTTAGGTGGACGATACGAATTTAAACTCCATAAACATTTATATTACATATTCTTAGTTTATTACAAAAATAAAATTACTCAATATTTTTTCGTTAAAATTAGGTATGCATTTTTTCCCCTTTTAAATAACTTCATTAAATGGAAAACGTGTTATATTGAAAAGAGTTCATATTGAAATGATTCATCGGTTCTTTTAACTATGTTAAGATAAGCCACAGGATACTTGTAAAACAACGTTTATTAAAAATAAAAAATATCATAATAATGAGGTGAACTTGTATATATGTTTAACTCTATATATTACTATTTTTATCGTTAGAATTAATTATTATGTATTTATTATTATTATTATTATTATTATTAAATTTATAACTATAATTAATTATTATGATTTTTTAAAATTTAAGCAACATATTATATATGACAAAATATGTACTTTCATATTTATTATGAATTGGGGTTTATAGACATTTATCAACAAAACATTAGTTTATATCATTGTGTTAGTATATGCATCACTATATTGTAAATAAACCTATTTTACTGTAATCCAAGTTATTTAAAGCTCCCAATTTATTTTTT
>APFE031099671.1:76932-97618 GCA_000404065.3 Pinus taeda
AATTAAAAAAATTGTTCCATATTTTTTTGAATATATAAACTTAAATTATATATTAAATTTTTTTATAAGCAATTATATCCTGAAATAAATATTTTAATGCTTATTAAACATTCATAATTATCTGAATTTACTAGTAATTTAATTCAATTCATACGATTAAACTAATTCATTATATTGCATATCTTAATATGCGATGAGTTTCTTACGCATTAAGTTTAGTCTCTATGCCCAACCATATAGCTATAAATATTAAGCATTAAACAAAATTTGGTTATAAGATCTCCCTTTCGATTTTATAATGCATTAATGTATAAAACCCAAAATATATAACTAAAAAATCTATGTAGAAACTGAAATAGCTAATGTTATTAAAACCTAAAAGGTTCCCTCACACGGTAATACCATCAAATTTTTGGTATCATATTTGACTTGTTTTCCCATAGTATACTCATATAATTATTCCTTGTGATTTGATTTATTTGGAGAGTAAGTCTCCTAGGTATGAACATATGTCTACTTTTATGAAATGGTGGTCACAATTCTCTATTCTAACATATTCATATATTTTTATTGAAGCCTTGTGATTTGCTTTATTTGGAGGGTACGTCCCCTAGGATATCAACATAGGTCTATTTTTATGAAATGGTGGTCACAAGGGGTAGAACTGATAGGGAAAGTTCTATCATGGGCTGGGTTTGCTTGTACATAGCTCAAATTTTGAAAGATTATTCGTTAAAACCATTGTTAAATATTTCATGGTTTTTAAAATTAAAATAAGTATTAAAGAAAATATAAAGATATCAATGTGGGATAAATGTTACGTTTATGCCATTTCAATATAAAATAATATTTTAGTGTAGATAATAGTTATAAGAAAAGTAATAGTTATTTGAAAATATCTCAACCACTTAGTAAAATAATATGATATATAAAGTTGATGAGAATATAATAATGTAAGTCCATTTTTTTATTCAATTATTCAATTAGATAATTTGTTGAATTTTAATTTCTTTCCTAGAGATATTATGTCTCTGGATCTTATTTTAGTTGATCATTGCATTAGTTATTTTTGTATTTTAAGCTCACCAATATTAATGTGGTTTATATCTAATTTTTTTTTTCAAATCTTAGTGTGGCTTAGTATTTTATTTTTCAAATAGTCAGAAAATTTATTATTTAATTTTGTTGTCAAATTAATATTGGGATAGTTATTACTCCCTTACAATTCCCTAATACACATTGACCCATCACTACTATTTAAAGAAAACCATACCAACCAAAATTATCTATAAGATTCCAAACTAGTTATGACATCGATAATAACTACAAGGGTTTTGAATAGTGTTCAAATTTGAACATGTCACAACCCTTCCCAAGCTCTCTAGCAGTTCAGAGCAGTGCTCGACGAAATTTATCAATCAAAAGAAATTTAAATTCTAATTTTTATACGTTTTTTAAAAATTGAAATAATATTATAAAATGCGCTATGAAGGGCTTCCTGTTTGTAGGAAATTTTAAAAAATTATGGTTTTCTGACTGATGTAACACTCTAAAGTCTACATGAGGTTTTGGCAACACTCAAGAAAGTGCAATGAGAGGTAATTGTGGTTGTCCATCCATTCCTAGGCCATGTGTCATAATGGTAGCACTGATAGAGTTAGGAGTCATGATATGAGGTTTATGTTTGCATTCATTGATAACAAAGGTTTCTTTTAGCATTCATTGGTAGCAGAGGAGAAGTAGCTATGTATTGGTATGTGTGAACAAGGAATATTTTGAATATATCAGAGATTTAGAAGAAACAAATGACAAAAGATAGAATTAACAATGATTGAAGTAGATTATTGTGAGCTTGCGAATCTTGACTACATTGATTTTTCCAATCCCAACCTTACGATGAGTGCAACACAAGTTCGCAAGGTATTTTTAACTCTCAGTTTTAATTTTTCAACTTTCATTTCCCTAGCCTTTCATTCAGTTCATTGATTTAGGCGAAACCTATTAAAATTATTATGTATGAAATGGTTGATTGATCTTTATATAATCATGTGTAGACTATGGATTTTTTTTATATCGTCTATCATGTCATCGATGAAGATTTTTTGGACTAAGTCTTTAAACAAAGTTGATGACTTTTTTCCCTTCCTGAAGAGGAAATGATGAAATTTGTATGGAATGAGAACCATCTATGTATCAAGCAGAATCTCTTAATCTTTCCATTCAACCTGAAGGTTTGATGTGGATTTGTGTCTCCTTATATTTACCTCTCCTTGTAATTACATCTTTCTTTGGTCAACTCTGAAAAAAATCAACCCATTGAAGTATTTCACTTCATAATTTTTCATATGTTCATTTGTCCAGGGGATTGGAAGGGGAGTTATGAAGCTTTTGAAGTGTCAATAAAAGAAATAGAGTTCACGGTCCCAATCATTTGCCTTCAAAAGTTATGCAGTTCAACATTTGAAACGATAATTTTCGTACTTGTACGCAGTTAAAAATAGATTAAAGCAACAGTGTTCACATTTTTACATCATAACCACGTACTATATTTTTTGTGGTATCTCCATTTTCCTTCCTTAATTTGTAAAATTTTATTCTTTTGTGTCAACCCAGCATTAAGACAATATTGTTCAATTATGATATTACCCCATTAAATGGTGATAACTGTATTTACTTATTCACAAACCTTTTTTTTCATCTTGTAAATAACTACTACCATATACTACATCATTGAAGATGGTGAATATATTCGAGTACTAATCATCCTACCACTATGAAAACATATTCCATCACAACCAAAGAAAGATGTAGCGACCATGAAGGAAGATGAAAGAAAAATAGCGTACGGGACTTGCCAACGTTCGTAGAAAAATGATTAAAGTTTTAAAATATATTTAAAAATTTAAAGGAATAATTTTTAGTTCTAAAAAAACTTTAACATGTATAATATACACGTTAAAGACCTTCCTACATTCTTTGATCATTTTTTGAACTTATTTTGAATTCTAAATAACGTTTAATAATAATATGACAATCTTATAGATCTAAGTGAAAAAAAAACACACTCACCACTTCTCTTCAAAATTATTATTCCTTTCTACAATTAAATCTAAAATGCTTTTCTAATTTCATAAGTTATTTATTTAAAACTTTTAAGATCTAAAATCCCATTAGGACTTTGTTACAAATTAACACGGTTACAAATCGGGTAAAAGGTCAAAATTATAGTAATGAATAATAGTTTATTATACATGTGATTAAAAATAAATGTTAATAAGTTTAAATATGAAGAGCGCTCTGCAATCTAGGGCTTTGTCACATCAGATATGAAATTCTGCAGGTCTTGAATTATCTGGCTCTCGGCAGCCGACCAGTCCTCATCGAAAGAAAAATCATGCAGTCGGCTTTCCTTTTTGGTACTGAGGGGCGAAACCCCGATGATCGGCCCCTCGCATGGGCGGGATCGCCCTCCCTCATCCGTGACGCAGTTAACCATATGTGGTTGGTTCAAACAAGCCAAGCCGCATTAGGTGTATCTGCTTCAGCAGCCATGAAAAAACGAGTCATGGGGGTGCAATGGCAGGCTCATGGCCGCAATCGTTGCCTCCCGAAAGTGGAAAAGAACCCCAAATTCGTGGTTCCAAACAACTGTTTGGAGAAATCATGCCAATATATGAAATATCATGGCTTGATATGTAAATTCTTGGGTATTAGGCAACGAAAACAGGATATTCTTCGGTGGACCCAGAATAAATGGGACCGCATAGGCCATATTCTCTAGTGGATCCAGATTAAATGGGCCCCATGGGCCAGATTGAGCTTCGTCTTAGAGACAAGCGTTTTTTCACTCTGATTTTTGCAGATATGGAAAACAGGAAGCGTATTTTTTTTAAGAACGAACCATATTTCATGAATAGTGCGGGACTTTTTCTACATTATTAGGAGTAATGCTACAGCCGAGACAGAGAAGAGTTCTAGGCATTTTCGGTCCTGTGTGGGTCGGGTTATTTTCACTCGCAGACGTTCTGAGAACCTGATATCCGGGAGGGGATCAGAAACTCAATAAGACAATCTGTCCAAGTCTCAAAACTATCCAAAATAATTCAATAGGACAATCTGTCAAAGTCTCAAAAATAACAAACAGAAGAAGACATACGACCCATGCCCACATCTGTGTTTACATGAACATTTCCCAATCCCTCCTTAAATTGATCGATATTGGTCCATCATGACTCCATCTAGACACAACATGTTCCTTTCAAACGCTATCCTTACCATGAATACGGCCAGTCGTTCCAAAGATTTTCCCCTCACCATAGTTGAGGAAGCCCAACAGGCAGCCAACCAGTGCGAAGAGGATGGCTTTCAACAAGTTGGAGGTAGATGAAATCGTCAACTACGGACATAGATGGTGCCCCCAAATGTTCACCCAAACTCTCAACTCCAAGGTTTGTTCCAATGCCTCAATAAGGTGAGAAAACCCTTAAGGGGACGAAAACTATTTCGCAATCCTAGAGACTCTAGAGCAATCGACGGTTGTCCAAGCAGAGGTAGCAGTATCATCTCAATGACCTCTTTAAGGAATAGAAGTAAATAAGTAAGTCCCTTTACAAATGGAAAAAGGCAGGCGAAAAATGTCAAAAACAATGGAGGAAGATTAGAGGCTAAAGGATATATATATAATTTTTTTAACCACATAGTGAAAGGCAGGCGAAAAATGTCAAAAACAATGGAGGAAGATTGGAGGCTAAAGGATATATATATATATTTTTTAACCATATAGTGAATTGGTAACTGCAAGTCCTAATCTATGGGAGACCCAAGATCAATGATTGTAGCTACTTCTATAACACCAAGAGTACATCCAACCACCTGCAAATCGATATACTAAGATCTTAATAAGAAAAAATTTAGGAGCAAAATAAAAACACAATAGACTAAGGCTGAAGTAAGGATTTTTTTTTTAAATCTTCAGAATATGGCTCAAAGCGGACATTAAAGACATCCCCATCAACCAACTCATTCATTTTGGGAACATATTCAACCAATGGAGTTATACATCAGGGAAATTAGATGTCAAACCCAAACCATATGGCTCGAATAGAGAGGGAAATTATGGCCACCCCACTCCCAAATCCTGGCATTCCAAAGAAAGGAAAAAAAGGGAGGGAAAACAATGAAGGAAGCTATTAGGGAGGTAGGTAAAGTTCTTCCCAACTCGGGAAAAATGGTACAGTTGATGGACTACTTCCCTCCCTTTGTACCCCCTTCCCAATGAAAGTCATCTCTTGGAATCTAGACGGTAATATCTACTCTCTGAAAGACAAAATAATGAAAGCTAAGCGAGATATTGTTTTATTATAGGAAACCAAAATGACAGCAGATAAAATACTCGAAGCACGCTAGAAATGTCAGAACCATAGTGAAGTAATGATAATTGATGCCATGGGCATGGTTGTAGGCATAGTGATGCTTTGGAACCCCAATCAACAAATCTTGAGGCATAGCGATTGTTTCGAACCCCAATCAAGTGATCTTCAACGATTGGATCGACAATCGCTACACCCTCTCATGTACCTTTCGAGATATTGGGTTTGATACTTCGGTCAGCTTGACTACAGTATATAGGCCATCCACCCCTTAATCTAATGATCTCCTTTTGAAAGACATTCATGCCCTTTGCCCTACTATTTCCTCTTCTGCCTCAATCTTGGGGGTGACTTTACTACGATCTGAAATTTGGATGAAAAATGTGGAGCAGTGAGAAGGCTTGACCATAGCTCAACAACATTCAATGATCTGATAAAAAAGCTCCAGTTATTGGATGTGAATACAAAGACGAGGCTCCATACTTGGAATAATAAGAGAGGTATACAATACTAATTGGTCTTCCATTTAGATAGATTCCTGTTGTTAATAGAATTTCTCTTAGAGGAACTTTCCATAGAAGCATCTATTCTACCTTCCCTAGGCTTAGATCACTCACGTATATGTCTCAATATGGCCTCCCACTTGCCCCTAAAAACATACCTTTTCATTTTGAAGCTTCTAGCTCATGCATCCGGGCTTTGTGGGGAAACTAGAAGAATTGTGGAGTTCCATGGAGGTGCCCCCATGATCATGCATGCAAATCTTTGAGCGAAAACTCAAATATCTCAAACTAAAAATCAAAATATGGAATCAAGAAGATTTCAAAGGTATATTCACTGAGAAATGAAAGCTGGAGGGAAAAATGGAGATGATCCAAATGCGGATTGTTTATGAGGGGCACACTAAGGATTTGGTTGTTGAGAAAGGACAACTTTTGTCCTAGTTAGAGGAATGGATAATTCAAGAAGTGTTGTGGAGAAAAAATTCTCAAATTCAATGGCTTCGGGAGGGGGAACAAAATTCTAATTTTTCCATAGATCTATGATCAACCACTAGAAACATAATCGCATCACCTCACTCACTAGAGAAGATGGTATCTTCTTGGAAAAAGTCAAGATATGGAAGGAGAACTGATATCTTTCTATTCCTCCCTGATATTGGAAGAAGATTTGGACAAATTTGACGATATCGAATGCATCACCCACCATATACCTAAACCGGTTACAGAGGAGCAAAATGAGGCTTTAATGTGGCCAATATATTATGAGGAAGTAGAAATTATTGTCAAAGAGATGCCCTGAAACAAGGTGCTTGGCCCAGATGGCTACACCTCTGAGTTTTTCAAATCTTGTTTGCCGTTCATAGGCCCAGAAATTTTAGAGCTCGAGGAGGCATCCCGCAAACAAAGACAAATCTGGTTAGGTTTAAATGCTATTTTTCTAACCCTCATCCCAAATTCCAAGGAGATCAACCCTCCAAGTGGCTTTAGGCCTATTTTTTTATGCAATGTGATCTATCAGATCCTTTCTTGTTGGATCTATCTATATCCTATTACCGCCTCATTTAGGCTTACCTTCTTTTGGTCATGAGGGCTTTCATTTTTGTGGAGGACTGGCTCATTTGGACACAGTCGATGATTTCTACTCATTTCTTCTCAGTTTTGTTTAATGGTACCCTCTCAGGCACTTTCCAATCCTCTAGCGGCCTCAAGCAAGGTGATCCCATCTCGCCTTTTTTATTCATCATAGTGGCTGAAGGTTTAAGCCGGTTGACTCAAGTATCAAAACCAAACAATCATCTGAAAAGCCTTCATCTCATAGAAACAAACATTTTTATGACTCATGAATAGTTCATTGATAACAACATTTTGTATGGGGAGTCCACTGTTAGGAGAGCTCTAATGATTTATGGGATCCTGGCGAAATTCCAAGAAGCCTCAGGTATACTCTTAAACAAGGAAAAATATAATATTTATTTCTTCCATACCCCTCTTCCTTTTCAACTCTTTTTGGATGGCATTCTTGGATCCCCTATCAGATATCTCCCTTCTAGGTATTTGGGGATTCCTCTTCTTCCAAACCCCTTGTGCATTGCATGTTGGAAAAAAGTATTCTCTAAAATCTTGAAAAAAAAATCGAACTCAACCTTTCAGGTTCTTAATATGGTTTGGCATGCCACACTCCTTAAATCAGTCCTTCAGGAAATGTCGCTATATCAACTCTTTGTTTTTCCAACCCTAGAAAGAATATGTTGTGATCTGATCTCGAAATTTAGAAAGTTTTTATGGAATGGATCTACCCTTGAAAAGAAATGGCCCCTAGTGGCCAGGAATAAACTCTACCTACCTAAATTTTAAAGGGGTTTGAGCTTACGGTATCTAGACAACTTGTATGTGGATTTAGGAACAAAGTTATGGTGGTGTTGGATACGGGGTGGCATTGAGCAATGGAAAAAGATATGGACATAGAAATATGGTAAAGGGAAATACCATTACATGCTTAAGCAGGATTCCTCTTACCCCACAGGGTCTACCATATGGAATTTAGCCAACCAAAATAGTCACCTTATTCATGTTCATTTCTTCTGGGAAATTAAGGATGGTAAATCCACTTTATTTTGGGAGGATTCATGGCAAAAACTCCCTCGTTTAGACATGGATGCCTCCCTTTGGGACATTAAGAACCTATTAGAACATCAAAGCAAGGGGCGAGTATATGACTATTGTATTTCAAATTTAACTCCCCAGGGATTGAGAAAATGGAAGGAAGATAATGACTGACATTTAGTGGTACCTCATGAACATTGGCAGACTCTACTACATCAACTACAATAGAGGTGGATCCCTTTTTCTAAAGAGCATGACAAGTTAAGATGGGGATATTTGACAATGGGAACTTTCTCACTCAAAGAAGCCTATCTCATCAAGGTAGATTCCCAAAATATGCCCCAACAGAAAATTTGGAGAAACATCGGAGGGGGGGAACTCTAGCCAAAAGTTGCACATTTCTTATGGTTAGTTGGACATAACAGAATCCTCACCTAGGGTCGATTACTAAAAATAGGTTTTATGGGTTCCTCTCATTGACCCTATGCAAGAGCGAGGGGAAGAAAATACCCAATCTCCTGAACTCATGTGTCATTTTTTTGAGAGGTATGGGATACGACAACCGCCCTCTTCGAACTCCTCAACCGTAATGAGGAGGACCTCTTGAAGACGATTGAAAGTTGGCCAAAATAGAAGTTTAAAAATCCAATTGTCAATAGAGCTTGTTGTCTGAACCTTTTATTTATCTTATCAAACATATGGAAAGAAAGGAATAGGGCTTATTTCCATTACTAGTCCCCTTTTGGTACTTCTATCTGGAGTGCAGTAAAAGACAATACAAGGGAGACCTTACTTTTGGAGAAATAAGAGCCTGATGACTAGAAGACAAATCCTTGTGAGATAACGATTCTTCTTTCTCTCAACCTATGCTAGGATATGATTCCTCCACCTATACATTTCATGTGGATGTTTCGATATCTTCTCCCTCCTTTCCTTTCAGGATGTATTCAAATTAACTTCGATGGATCCTCCAAGGGTAATCTAGGGCCTACTAGATATGGCAGTGTACTGCAAAGAACCCTAGGATACCCCATAGGAATATATGTTGGATACCATGGATGCACAACCAATAATGTTGTAGAAGTAATCACTTCGAGAAGTGCCTCACGTTAGCTCTCATGCAGGGCTGCTCCAAGATGCATATTGTGGGAGACTCCAAACCTGTAGTTCAGATGACCTAGAATATCATTACTGGCACCCACACCTCCAAAATCATGAATATATAGTGTATTGAGGCCCAACTAGAGATAATAAAACATATCTTGGAAATATCTGAGTACTCTACCACTGGCCATGTCCTTCATGCAATAAATAAAGTAGAAGACTCACTAGAAGATCATGGATGGGTTTCACAACACAAGTATTTCTCCACTCCACGACATTCTGTTTTGAGTGTAATAGATCTTGATTCCGGTGAATTTAAGGCCCTCCAGGATTTGGTAACAACAAATTATCCCTCCCCTGATGTGGGTGACAGCTAGAATGATCATCTGACACAAGTGTGGTTCTCATGGTTGACCCTGTCTCCACGCAGTCTTTAATGGTAGTTAGTAAATGTCATCCCTACAATATTTTCATGTGTGTGAAGATCACTCCAGTGACTCCATCAGTTAAAACATAAATCCATGGGCAAGCCTTCATGACTCTCTGGTTTGTGGTTCTCGTGGTTGACCCCTCCTCCATGTAGTGTTTAATGGTAGTTAGTAAATGTCATCCCTACAACCTTTTCATGTGTGTGAAGATCTCTCCAGCGATTCCATTAGTTAAATCCATGGTCATCACTCTCCAGTTTGCGGTTCTCATGGTTGACCCCTCCTCCACGCATTCTTTAATGGTAGTTAGTCAATGTCATCCCTACAGTCTTTTCATGTGTGTGAAGATCTCTCTAGCGACTCCATCATTTTTAATGGTAGTTAGTAAATGTCATCCCTACAGTATTTTCATGTCTGTGAAGATCACTCCAGCAACTCCATCAGTTAAATCCATGGCAAGCGTTCATCACTCTCCAGTTTGGAATTCTGGGCGATGAAACTAGAATTTTGGCAATGAATTTAGGCCAAGCAAAGAAAATATCCCCAGTGACTCATCAGTTAAATCCATGGGAAATCTTTCATCACTCTCTAGTTTGGAATTTTGGGTGATGAATTTAGGATGATCCATGGGCAAGTGTTCATCACTCTCCAGTTTGGACTTTTGGGTGATGAATTTAGGTCGAGCAAAGAATTTTAGAATGAGAGCCAGGATCCATGGAGACTCATCGGGGCCATGGCCTTGGATGAGAGGCAACGTGTAAGCCCGGTCTGTCGTTGGTTTGTTTGGATGAGAAGCAACGTGTAAGCCTGGTCTTCCCTTGGTTCATTTTTTATTCAGTATTCAATATTGTAGAATGAGAGCCAGGTTCTATGGAGACTCGTCGAGGCCATGGTCTTAGATGAGAGGCAACGTGTAAGCCCAGTCTGCCCTTGGTTCATTTTTTTTTTAGTATTCAATCTTGCCCTTGGGATCCAAGAACCTCTATGGATGGCATTTTTTTTCGGCTCCTTGCGTTCATTTACATTTCCTTTTATCGACATTCAAGAAGTTCGAGGTTCCTGAAACTTCCCTCCATCATGTGGGAAAACATATATATGGTCTTATCTCTGTTTAATATCTTTGCTTCTAGTGTTGGGAAGAAGTATTTTTTTGGTTAGATTGTGTATGTTCCATGGACAGATTTGTGATGGAAGTTACATCTGGCTTGTATGTGTGTCGAGGCTGGATTACATGGGTCTCTCGTCAATTTTTTTTTTTTCGGAAGCAAACTTAGGGTGAGCCTCATGGTGTGTGCCCACTCGACCATCTGGGGTTTCAAGTGTCTTTTGTTTCTAAGATTCGTTAGTGTGGCAGGTTCTTTATGCCCTAGGTAGGCCTTTAGTCTAAGAGAAAGCTCACCCATCTTGGGTTTTTGTCTGCAGTGTATGGTTAAGGATGTGTATCATTCTTGGGTATTTGTATCTCGGTTTTGGTATTTGTCTCTTTTATTGTAGGTTCTTGGAAGTTTTATTTTTGGCTTGATTAACAAGACAATTTTTTATATACGCCAAGCCCCCCATGCCTCACCAACAGGGCTCGCCTTGCATGGGAGGTCAGCATATTCACGCGTGGGGTCATGCATCAAGCCACAACTCATTGTGTGGGCACCCATACAGTGAGGAAACTATTAATGTAGTGTCTTTAACTCCAACTCATTGCCCATGTCACATAGTGGCCTTTGCCACCATGAAGTCCATAGCTATGCAACTCAGCAATATCCAAATCAACATAGGCATTTAGAGGGACCACAGATATGAAGATCGTAATGAAATTTTGACTTTACATTAATGATATTGATCTGAATCGGATCCATAAAGAATGATTAAATAGAGCCATGGTTGTACCAAATCGGGGCGGACTTCAAAGAAATTACAATAGAAATCAAAAACACCTCTAAACCAGTGGCAATGTCAGCCAGCATGGAACGACGAGGACCTCGGTCAAAACGCGCTGACCAAGGTGCATGGAGACTGCGCAGGAGGTGAATTTAGCCCCCGGGAGGCCTTGATCAGGAAACAGAGCCAGTTTTTGATGTGAGATTAGCGAAAAACACCAAATTGGAGAAGCCCTGAGCTCTCAATCACATGAGAGCCGAGAAAGTCATGGGATAAAGGTTAAAGCACTAAAGGCGGGACCTACTCCAAAAACCAGCAATATTGATTGGGGGCGTCCATGTGCAGGAAGTAGTTTCGAAGGAAAAGGAGCGATTCCACTCAGTGCCTAATGTGTGGCAAGCAGAGGAGAGAGAAAATCGCCGCTCATTGTGCATTAACGGTCGAGCTAGTCAACCACGCGGGATGAGCAAATGACATCAAATCTGGGGCCTCTAGATCTAACGGTTGAGATCACACCAAATGGGAAAGTGGAATCGATGGGGCAGTAAGCCATAGTTTGTAAAGATTTGATGTCTGATTTGACTACCAAGGTGGGAGAAGACTCATTCCACGACCTAATGGAAAAACCAAACCGACGAAATGAATTGGTGCAACTGTAGGAGGACATGTGGCCACTCCTTGTGAGCCTGATGATGACGCCAAACGGGGAACTCCAAGTGAAGCTGTAGTAGGCGATCTAACGGGAATTGGAAGAGGAATCAAAGAGCCATGGGTACGAATGGCCTTAAAGCCATGCACTGGAAAAGGAGAAAGACAACTAGAACCTAGAGAGGAGTATGGAACACAGAAGGAAGAACAGAGAGAAGAGAGATAGTGAAGCAACACTAGAATGGAAGATAGAGGTCCGAGCTATCTGAAGGTAGCATTGAGCACCAGAGAACTTGAGGGATTCAAGCCATCAGAGAGAGTATCTCTCTGGACTGAGCACCACATTGGGCTCTCTCCATTATCAAATAGAAGGTCACAGACCTGGTAAGGAAAAGAGTCTCTGTACTCTAGTGGCTTGGCGCATCCATGAACCACCCTACCAAGCAAATTCCATTTTAGGATACTCACATTGAGCTCCTTCATTGTAATTCTCTGCTTCAAGACACAATAAAAGAAGGCCACCACTGAAAGTTGGACCGAAGATGTAGCCCTAGAGGATAGGGTGAACTCGTTATTAAATTCTTGTGTTTTTGTATTTTCTTACTGTGTTTCTCAGTTGTTTTCCATTTCAAGTGTCTGTGTATTTGCAATCTGATCGATCCATTGCTTAACTAACATAGACGCACACATCAACACATGAGTCTGTAATACCTTCATTTAATAAATCTTTAACTGAGGTCACTCATAGGGTGATTATCAAATCAAGTGGTATCAAAGCTCTAGGCTATAAGGTTAGACAAGCTTGTGTTGGTTTAGCTGTTGAATGCTCACTATATCAAAGCTCAAATTAGGAGAAGGAGAGTTGGTCAAAGCTAATCCTAAAATTAGGAGAGTCTATCCTCAAAAGACAATGTCAAAGTAAGGTTCTATGGGGCCAAACCCTCAATTCATAGAGAGTTTCCTAGCTATAAAGTCTATGGTAGAAGAAATGTATAGGACTTTAGAAAGCATAAGGATGAAGATTCATCGGGTTCTAAACAAGATAAAGAAGAAGATGAGTCTTATTCCCATGACCACTCAAAAGGAAAAGGGAAAGAGAAAATCTTTCGCACACGTCCTAATAGCCCTGTGCATAATAAGAAAGAATATTTGATTAAGTTAGATGCTAAATTCGATTTGCCTATATATGATGGAGAGCTAAATGTTGAAAAGTTGGACAATTGGATTAGACAAATTGATGTGTATTGGAGAGTGCAAAACATTGACTCCGATAAGAGCAAGATTCAGCTGGCAAGCCTACGCCTAGAAGGCACTGCCTTGGTTTGGTGGGAAGGTAGAAACCAAGCTGCCACGAAAGACATGGGAATACTATCTCTGTCTTGAGTGACTTTGCTTCTGTAATCAAGAAGCAGTTCTATCCATTGGCCTACATGAAACAAGCCATGATGAGTTAGCAAACTCTTTGATAGTTGAAAGGGCAAAGTGTGCAAGGGTACACTCAAGAATTTAGAAAGAGAGCATTGATTCTAGGGATCTCATTAGACTCACCAGAGACTCTTTTAAAGTACATTGGTGGTCTACACAGCTACATGAGGCATACCATCATCATGTTTAATCGCACTAGTATAGATGAGGTATCTGTATAAGCTACTCATCTAGAAGCCAGAGGAAAGAATGGAAATCCAGAAGTTAGGGGACCATCCCAACCCACTGCAAGAAAGAGCAAGGAGAAAAGAAAACAGAAGTGCAAAGAAAGGAAGTCTAACACTGCATAGAAAGGCAAAGCTTCATGCACTTACTGTAAAAAGGAGGGGCATGATGATGAGCAATGTTGGATTCTGCATCTAGAGCTAAGACCTAAGAAGTCTGAGGGCAAGAAGAAGAAGATTGCTACAGCTATTCAGAAAGTTTTGGGGTCATACTTAGGTGATGAAACAATCATTGCAACCACATGTATAAAAGGTAAGAATTTTGAAGCATCTACTAGTAATTCTGGTCAAACTATTATTGATGAAGAACATGAGAGAAAAAGACATGAGCTTTTACATATTTGAGTTATTTTCAAACATCAAAAGGTTGATACTTTGTTTGATAGTGGCTCAAAAGTAAATTTGATTTCGGAAGAAATCGTAAAGAAATTGGGATTAGCAACTACACCTCACAAGAAACCATACCCATTAGAATGGTCGAATGATAAAGCACAAGGACAAGTGACTAGACAGTGCAAACTCAAGTTTTCTTTTGGGTCAGCATTTGTAGATGAGGTTGAGATAGACATAATTCCTTTAGATATATGTGGAATTGTTTTAGCAAGTCCTTACTTGTATGATAGAAAAGCTATTTTCTATAGAGCTGAGAACAAATATCTATGTGTTAATGATGGAAGCGAATACTTTGTGAGAGATCACAAGCTCAAGAATAATTATATTCTCATAAATTCTAGGCAGATGAAAAGAATTATAAATTCATGCAAACAATTCTTACTAATGGTTGTAAAGGAAAAGAGACGTGATAAAAACAATGTATTTGAAGGCTGTAATGCTCAGTAGTAAGCTGATATAAAAAAGATTGTTCTAGAGTATGATGTTTTGTTTGAGGAACCTAAAGGTCAGCCACCCAAAAAGGAAATAGTACATAATATTATTTTGCAGCAAGATGTTCCATTGCCTAACATTGGAATGTACAGGTTGTTTTCTTTAGACAATGCAAAAATCAAGAAGCAAGTGCAGGAGTTGCTCGACAAGGGGTTCATCAGGCCTAGCACATCACCATGTGGGCCACCAATCATTTTGGTAAGAAAGAAAGATGGCTCATGGAGAACATTCATTGACTACTGAGCACTAAATAAGATAACAATAAAAAATTGTTATCCCCTTCCTCGCATAGATGATCTTTTAAATCAATTGAAGGAAGTTGTTTATTTCACCAAGCTAGATTTGCACAGTGGATACCATCAGATCAGAGTTGCAGAGCAATATGCATGGACGACTGCTTTCAAAAACAAGTAGGGATTGTATGAGTGGTTGGTTATGCTTTTTGGCTTGACCAATGCCCCTGCTACTTTCATGAGATTAATGAATGATGTACTCATGCCTTTTCTTGATGATTTTGTTATTGTGTATCTGGATGCCATTACAATTTTTAGTAAAACATGGAAAGAACACTTAAAGCATGTTAAGTAGACATTAGATGTTTTTAAAAGAGAAAAGCTTTATGTTAAGCTCTCAAAATGTGAAATTGGTAAAACATCTCTAAATTATTTGGATCATGTAGTAGGGGGTGGTGAATTGAAAATAGATCCCTCTAAAGTGGTAGTCATTGCAAACTAGCTTAACCCAAAGTTTGCTACAGAAGTGAGAAGCTTCTTAGGAGCAACACAATATTGGAGGAAGTTTATTTCTAATTTTTCCTCAATTGCAGCTCCCTTACATGCTTTGACAGGATTGAATAGGGTGTTTTGGTGGGGAGGCAAACATTAGAAGGCCGTCGACACCTTGAAGGAAAAGATTATTACAACACCTGTAGTAGCACTGCCTGATCTACAAAGACCATTTGAGATCCAAACAGATGCCAATTACTATGCCATGGGAACAGTGTTGACACAACACAGTAAACCCATATGTTATCATTCTGAGACTTTTAATCCTGCAGTAGTTAACTATCCTACATATGATAAAGAATTGTATTCATTAGTTCAAAGTGTGAAAAAGTGGAAATATTCCCTAATGGGAAAAGAGACAGTAATACATACTGATCATCAACTGCTTCAATATTTACACTCCTAAATTAAGATGCAACAGTCAAGACACTACAGATGGATGGGTTTTCTACAACGGTTTCATTTAGTCATCATATATAAAAAGGGCATACATAACAAAGTTGCAGACATGTTATCTATACCCATTGTAAATGCATCTACTATACATAAGCATAATTCTGTACTACATGAAAGCTACATTGAACAATATGCTCAATATATAGACTTCAAAGATGTCTATGCAACTTTGAGTCAAGGAAGAAAGGTAGAAGAATTGGACTATCATGTGAAGGACCGACTCTTATATCATTGTGGGAAACTCTGCATTCCCTAAATTGAGAGAGTAAAGATAATTAGAGAGGCACACACTTCTCTAATATCATGTCACTTTGGGTAAGTAAAACAGTTGCACAGCGGCAATTTTTTTGTTATTGGCCGAAAATGAATGAGACAGTTTCTAGATATGTAAGATGGTGTACTATGTGTGCTAAAAGCAAGCCCAACAATAGAAAACTAGGCTTGTACACTCCCCTACCAGTTCCTTCTCATCCTTGGGAAAGTGTTTCTATGGATTTTGTTGGAGGACTGCCTAAGTCTAGAAAAGGTCATGATTATTTGTATGTGGTTGTGGATAGGTTCAACAAAATGTCTATTTTGATACCTTGTAATAAACATATTACAACTAAACAAACTTCAAAACTATTCTTTGAACATGTATGGGTTCATTTTGGATTACCCACTTCTATTGTATCTGATCAAGACACCCAATTTGTGGGGAAGTTTTGTTCAAGTCTGTGGGAGCTTATGGACACCCAACTAAAGAAAAGCATAACTTTTCATCCATAAACCGATGGCCAGACAGAAGTAGTTAATAGGATCGTGATCCAGTTACTCAGGGTATATTGCAGCAAACATCCTAACCTTTGGGATGAACATTTTTGTTATGTGCAGCATGCTTACAATATAGCAAAACACTCTTCTACACAGATATCTCCTTTTGAGACCTATTTTGGTTTCATACCAAGGTCTCCTTTGGACTTTGTCTTTAGTAAGGATACCATGGTTGATGGACATAGTGATGTGGACAAGGCAACTAGGTTTATTGAACAGATCCAATAGATCCACTAGGCAGTACAGGAACAACTGGAAAAGAGCCAAGCCAGATACAAGGCAAGGCATGAGAAGCATTAGATGGAGCATAGTTTTCAAGTTGGAGACTAGGTCTGGTTGTATATCAGCAAGGATAGGATGCAAGGTGAAGGTAAAAAGTTAAAGCCTATCAGGTATGGACCTTTTAGGATGCTTGAAAATATTGGTGAAAACGCTTTTCACCTTGATCTACCAGCTTACATGCACATCTAATCAGTCATAAATGCAAATTGATTGAGATTGTTTGAACCTTCAATGATTGAGGATCCTGAAGAGCAAGGTCAATTGCCTTCTATTGATGACCTGCTACGTGAATATCTAAATGAATTGCAGGAAGACACAATCTTGGACAGGAAGGTGAGGATGACATGCAAAGGAGATGTTGAGTACCTCAGAATTGGACTCAAAGGTTCGAAGCCAAGTAGTTCAAAGTGGATTGAGATTGGGCAAGTGAGATAGCAATACCCTCACTTAGTCGATGCTTGAAAGAAAACCAACTTTTGGTGGTCCAAAAGATTTTCAGTGGGAAGGTTGTGATCCAAATTGGATCCATAAAGAATGATTAAATAGAGCCATGGCTATACCAAATCGAGACAGACTTCAAAGAAATTACAACAATGATCAAAAACACCTCTAAACCAGTGGCAATGGTAGCTAGTGTGGAACGACGATGACCTCAGTCAAAGCGTACTGACCGAGGCCCGTTGGGACTATGCGGGAGGTGAATTTAGCCCCTTGGAGGCCTTGATCGCGAAATGGAGGGAGTTTTTGATGCGCGTTGGGTGAAAAACCCCAAATTGGAGAAGCCCCAAGCACTCGATCAAATGAGAGCTAGGAAAACTATGGGATAAAGTCTAAAGCGCTAAAGGCAGGACCCGCTCCAAAAATTGGCAGTATTGATTGGGGGCGTCCATGTGCGGTAAGCTGTTTCAAAGGAAAAGGAGTGATTCCACTCAGCGCTTGACATGTGGCAAGTGGGGGAGAGAGGAAACTTCCACTCATCACACGTTAACAGTCAAGCTAATCAACTGCACGAGATGAGTGAATGACGTCGAATCTAGTGGCTCCAGATCTAACGACTGAGATCGCATCCGATGGGAAAGAGGAATCGACGAGGGATTAAGCCATAGTTTGTAAAGATTTGACACCTAATTGGACTGCCAAGGTGGCAGAATACTCATTCCACGACATAACAGAAAAATCCAACTGAAGAAACGAATGAGCGCAGTTGTAGGAGGACATGTGGCCACTCACTGTGAGCCTGATGATGATGCCGAATAGGGAACTCCAAGAGAAGCTGTAATAAGCGGTCTAACGGGAAGTGGAAGAGGAATCAAAGAGCCATGGGTATAAATGTCTTTAAATCCATGCATAGGAAAATGAGAAAGACGGCCAGAACTCGGAGAGGAGGACGAAACATAGAAAGGAAGAACAGAGAGAAGAAAGACAATGAAGCAACCGCAGAACGGAAGACAGAGGGCCAAGTTGTCCGAAGGAAACATCAAGTACCAGAGAGCTTAAGGGATTCAAGCCATCCCAGAGAGGATCTGTCCGGAGTAAGCACCACATTGGGCTCTCTCCATTATCGACCAGAAGTCAGAGCGCTGGTAATGAAAAGAGTCTATGTACTCTAGTGGCTTGGGGCATCCAAGAAACACCCTGCCAAGCAAATTCCATTTTAGGAGACTCACATTAAGCTCCTTCATTGTAATTCTCTACTTCAAGACACAATAAGAAAAGGCCACCATTGAAAGTTGGACCGGAGATGTAGCCCTAGAGGATAGGGTGAACTCCTTATTAAATTCTTGTGTTCTTGTATTTGCTTACTTTGTTTCTCTACTATTTTCCATTTCAAGTGTCTTTGTATTTTCAATCTAATCAATCCATTGCTTAAATAACATAGACACACACACCAACACATGAGTCTATAATACCTTCATTTAATAAATCTTTAACCAAGGTCACTCATAGGGTGATTATCAGATCAGATATCCAATATAGTTATAATGAAATTCTATAACAGATGGATAAATTTCACCAAAGCTACTATCACACAAATGACCACCTTCGCAGGGTCCCTATTTATTTTTTCCTATTCGTTCACTGCTAAAATTTCTATCACAAATAAAGAATGTAAAGCATCCTTTATGGTGTCCTGTGGTCCCCATTCTCAAAACTTCTGGTGGGAATGATTAATGGGATTGTTGAGAACTTGAGACATGTTTTGTAAGATATTTTCCTAAAAATATAATGAAATCATTCTGAACAGCAAAAAAAAAAAAAAAACAAATTTTTACAAATCAACACACTATCATAGATTCTTACTTTCCCTAGTCCCTATTCTCAAAACTTCTGGTCAGAATGATATAAATGGGACTGCTGAGACATGTTTTGTAAGATATTTTCCTAAAAATATAATGAAATCATTCTAAACAGCCAAAAAAAACACATTGTTACAAATCAACATGTTGTCATGGATTCTCACTATCCCGTTTTCTTGGCTTTTTAAACCCTTCAAAACAACAATGAAATTGAAAAATTATAAAATTTCTGATTCCACTATGATTTTTCATTTTTTCTCTATGTATATGCTATACCACCACTATCTATACTTCCATTAACATCCTCTCTTACTAAACAAACAATCTGTTATGTCTTGGTAAACTACGACTCGTGGATTTTTAAACATCTCAATCATGAATTAACCACTTATCCTAAAAACCAAATCGAATTGAATTTCATTGAATAATATGGTATTTGTATCGAACTCGTGAATTTTCATATTTTTTGGCTTGATTCAGGTGAATTCGGTAACTATGGTTTGAAACAAGTGGTGAAGATGCCACCACAAGGATTCTAATGCTAGGAAGGTAACATTGTACAAATATAGCCAACTCCTAGAGAGAATGAACACAAACTAATGAGACCCACAGATGTATTGAATAGACACAGTAATGAAACACTTGGATTTTCCATATAATTTTTAACTTTCTTTGGAGGAGTAACACTGAAGATTAAGAATTCAATCTACTTGAGGTATCTTTCAAGTAACGCTGAAGATGAAGATGTCCATTGGTTGATAGAATAGATGCACCAATATGCTAAAGGAAGACAGATGATAAGAATAGAGAAATGATTTACAAAATCTTCATGTGCCCATTATGTCATGTATTAAAGGAAGAATATTCTTTTGGTTTACAATCTCAACCATTATTGAAAATATAAATTCCTGAATTCCAATTCCAATATAGACTACCCCTTGTCATAATTATTATTTTTAGACAAGAGTCTTCTTATTTTTCCAATGATTTAATTTACTAATGGTACATAAAATACATACAAGAGGTTACTTAATATATAACTTTATCTTATTGATAAAAGTTTTAAATTTATATACAAACAAATACATATTTTAATTTCATTAATTATTGACCAAAAATCCAAAAAGTAAAATTATTAAACTTATTTTATATACGATTGATTTAAGAGAAAAGGCCACTTAATTTGTGTAAGTTCTGTCTTATTTATAGCTGAAAGAGACTCGACAACTTAGTATAAAAGAGATGTTATCCTTAAGGTTACATTTAAACTCTAATACGTTAAAAAATAAAAAATAAAAATTGTTATCTAAATTACTTCAATTTTCACTTTAATTATACTTGAGTTAGTTAAAGTAATTGAAAGTAAAAATTGAAAAAAAAAATTATTACATTTCAACACAATTAAATAATACAAAAATATTATAATTTA
>APFE031099671.1:97649-145603 GCA_000404065.3 Pinus taeda
TCTATTATTCAATGCTTAATATGAAGTTCATATATGATATTTTAAAAATATCAATAACGAAAAAAAAAAGCTTGACAGAAAAAATTCTTATAGTTAAAATAATTTATTAATGATTTCCTATTTTGTCAAGTTTTGCATTTAAAAAGTCGTTTGCATGGTTGGTAGATTAGTGTTGGAATTAATATGGATCTATGTTGGTACCTCTGAAACTATTGATATTTCATAACAAATTGAATATAAGGAGTAGAAAAAACTTATAAAGCTTAATGGCCTATGATAATCCATTACAAAAACTTAAATATAAGTGGAAATGAAATTATAATAAAATTTGGTTAAAGAAAATAAATGTATTATGCTATAAATTACATATAAATACTCGTGAAAACGCTTGAGAAAATAAAATTAATTATAGGTAATATAGGATTAATGTACCACAACATAGAGTAAAAATATGAACCTATGTGGACATTCAAAACAAGCATTGAGTTTGAAGTAAAGTTCCTAAATGCTTGAAATTATCTTGACATAGTTTACTAAAGTAAAATAGAGGACACTAAATGGTTAGGGTTGTTCATTTAGGTACAAAGGGCTAGTGGAAGGAAACAATTATTGAGGTGTTGAAATCTTGCTAGTTGGGAATTAAGTGATTTAGGGTTTTCTTCAGTGTTAGAGTGGGATTTCTGGAAGTCAGTTTGCAACATGGAAAATTTATGTTTAATGGAAGTAATGGAGTTGTTATAATATTTGTTGTAGGTTTCCACTTGGAGAGGGGCACAATAAACAATAAATAGTGTGATGGTAAGGTGGGGCTAATGATGTGGTAGTTGTGGAAGGGGATGACTGAGTCCACAGAAAGAGTCTTACCGAAGAGTTATGTATAAGTGAATAGTGTGAATTTTGGCAAGGAAAAAAGATAAGCAGTAATAAGGTAGGTGGGTCCACAAAAAATGGCATACGAAAGAGGTGTACCATTGCACATAAGGAATATTTTAACATATGCCCCAAACAATGGTGCCATTCATTTTTGCGGCGATTCCTTTAGTAGATAGTATTTCCTCGCTTTTGATTTTGATGGAGGAAATTGATAGTATTTTCCCTTTAATTTTTTTTAGTGCATTACATTATTTTTAAGTGATTTTTCATGAATTTGAAAGAGAAAGGAGTGACAACCTACAGAGAATGTTTTAACCACTGTAAAAGCAAGTAATGACAAAGGGTTAATATTAGGAGGTGAAATGTTTTGTGGATCTCATACAACATCATATCATATGCAATGCTTTGTCAACATAAATATCAACCATTCTTCATGCATTGATGCACTTTTCCATGTATATTGTCTTGTTTGTAATGTCTATTTTGTGTTAAGTATTTCAAAACTTCTTTTGAGGATGGATTCTTCAACCACTCCACATAGTTGCATATTTGGAGATGGTGTGCCCATAAAAACCATGTAGTTAACAATCAAGATGTTGAACCATTTCATCAATAACCAAGAGGGAAACAATATCTAATATGAAATCACTAGTGACCTTAACACATAAGTAGATCTTGATTCTTCTTAATTACTTTTGTCCTTGCATATTTTATTTATAGAAACTAATCATTGGTAGTGATAATCATGTTGGGACTGTAATTTAGGAGTATATTAGAAGGAATAGTTTGGTATTTGAAGCTATTTATGTAACACCCCTCTCTTGTGTGTAAAACTTTGCAAACCTAAACTAAGAAAATCTTGGTTTGATGTGGAAAGTAAGTAATTCGTTATTAAAAAAATAAAATAAATTGATCACTTGGAAAAGTGAGACACCAAGAGATGACATTCCTGCCAAATCCCATTGGTGAATGGGAAAGTAGAATTGTTTTACGATAAAGCTTCTAGATTTAATTCTAGATAAGTTGGATGGATTGGAGATAAATATCAATTGAGAAAAAAATAAAATATTTGTGGGAGAGAAAGGAAATATTTTATGAGGAAAAGCCTTGCGGGAGAGAAAGGCAAGATTTTCTAAGATAAGCTTAGGAAAATTGATAAAAGGATCCATAAAAGCAGGACGCTGCTAATGGAAACCATATCATGAAAGAGGGTATTTTTTAAATACCCGTTGCAGAGATCAACAAGAGTCAATTCATCGATGGAAAGAACCTCTGCTCGAGGGTGAACTGGAAGCATTAGTTCTAGTTTGGGTGGTGGTGCTTCGTTTTCCAAGTGGTGTTTTCTCTTCTAATTTAGTTGGATTCACTAGCATAGGAAATAAAGTATGTTTACTCCTTATCTTTTATGTTGTGGAATCATTCAGATCAGATGTATGGATGGTTGAGTTATCTTTAATTGAGCATGATGGAATTTTTATCCATGTGACTCTTATTGCAATCAAGAGTAAAGTTAGAGGTAGAAGTATAGTACGCATTTGTTAATACTTGGGCCAAGGAGCCATCTTACTCATGGTAGAACTTGTATGTGACCATTATCAATAAGTGTAATTACTTGTAATATCTTTGTTTATGAGATGATCATATATGGATGTTTGAGATAGATATTGAATATCAAATTGATCATCATAGTATGGCCCTAACATTATGTGATATCTCTGGTTTAAAATGGAAACTATTTATGCATCAGACATTGGTGCATGCAGAACAAATATGGAATAATGCTTCTAACTTGAGAGTCGATTATTTAGGATTATCTATGCCACACATGTCATAATAATTGTATCCAATGAGGCTAGTTTAGCTATTTTTTCCAATTGCATAAGAGTTATATCACTAACCCTTTTGACTATTCTTGTAGGACTATGATCATGATTCATAGTCATGCTATTTACAGTAGACTCAAAGAAATCTTTTGTTAATGCTTGTGTGGATTCATCACAGAGTTTTAATGATTGCATGCTATGATTAATTCCTTTCTCAAAATTGTGAATTATGCTTAATGGTTGATCTTACATACAAGTCTTATCGATGAACCTAAATTTCCACATCATGGATCCACTTTTGGTGTCGATCAATTGATAAGAATGTCAGTATCATTGCATGAATAATAATGATCATATAATGATGAAATAAATATATTGGTGATATTAGTTGAATCTTAATTGTAAATGAAGAAAATTTGAAAGAATGAGAGGCTAGTAGTTAATTCTCAGACTAGGCTAAGGTGGTATGTTACAAATGGTATCATGTTACAATGGTATCGGAGCTAGCAGTTCAAATACTCTGGCCTATCAACCAATCCACCTCTGTAAGGTATGAATGAGGTTTATCTTCTAAAGAGATAAGAGGTTTCAATGACGTGTTTTAGTTATAAAATTTCTATAAGAAAAATAATCGATAAGCCATAAGGTTGAAATTAAATAGGTTGGAGGACGAATTGTAAGCCATGCCATGTAAATTTTATAATGATTCTCACAACTAATGAAATTTCGAGCTAAGGTTGATTAACATGATGGATTTTGAGTTAGCAAAAGTAATATTTTAACAAGGAGCCACTGCAGTGGCGGTAGTCCCTGCCAGGGTCTGTTGAATTGCAAAACTTAGAACAGTGGATGCAAATATTATTATGAACTTAACAGAAATGACTGGAAAATTAAAATAGCATCAGCAATTCACCAAATCATGGATAAACCAGATCATGTTTAAACAATACAACCCGGCCCTTCAACCATTAATGAATTTCAATTATAATTACAACATTATTTATTTATGTCTATATATTGCGATGCTAAAGTTTAAAAAATGCTTTCCAATAACCCTAGATATCGGTAAATTTGTGAAAAATAACACAGAGAAAGCTTTCAAACCCAATAATCTGGAAAGCTCGAACTTAACGCTTGCCATTGACCACTATTCGTTTAGGAACACCAACTATTTTATGCTTTATAATCTTCATGCCGTTGACCACTATTCATTTAGGAACACCAACTATTTTATGCTTTATAATCTTCATAATAGGTGTTCTATGACAATGGCCAGAAATAGCTCGGAATTTTATAAAGGTGACCACGCTTTCGCAATTCATACATTTCTGAGAAGAATCATAGACCTACCAAAACTTATGCATCCTGCATTATACAATATGCCCCTATTACTTGCAAGATTTACACAAAACTTGAATTTGCAACGTTGTAAGGAGCAAAGTTCCTTATTGCATTGGACAAAAGGGAGCAAAACAGTAGCGGATCGAAAGAAAAACAATCCAAAATTGTAAATTGGGTGCAGAAACAGCAGAGCCTTTTGCCGTATTTTTGGATATGTGACTATTCACGCTAGTATGCATACCATGTTAAAACTTTTGCACAGTATTAGGGGCTTTACGCTACACTATGATAATTAACCACTATGCAATATGCAGATTAAGGTAACATAATTTTACGCCGGAAGTGTTGAATTCCTACATACTACAAACCACATGCACATGCATATTTCAAGTGTCATAAATCAGTTTTACAATTGTGAGTAATTGTGGAATTCACCAGCATCCACAGCGTTCCCAAGGAAAGTACTCCGGAACAAAGCAAAATCTAAAGCATTCACTGTCTAACGAACATGGGTTTGCAGGTGTTCCACAAAATGTCAAATATTCTAGTTTCACTTTCAAGAAAGCAACCTTAAGCAACCTTTTTATTAGCACATTTACACCCCAAGATTCTTACGAAATGATTAAAAGTAAAGAAATATCAGTGTCAGCTTCCACAGGTATACATAGAAAATACATGTCTCTGGAGAATGATATTGTCGAGAATAAGCATCCGATGGTATCAAATTCATCAAAGTGTAAACTAAGGAAAATCTGAAAAATATATCTACACTAATAATTAGTAAAATATAATAATTTCCTGTATGTAAAAAGTCCAGAATTGTTTCTATGGAAAATGATGAATAATAGCAATTCGCACAGAAGTGGACCGAGTCATCAAATTCACAATATTTATCGCACAAAACCTGGTCTTTAAATCGATCGGCAGGAATATCAAGAAGGAAAGTATTTCGTATAGAAGATTATTGACCAGGATATATTGTGAAACCTGAAAGTGTTGGAAGTGCCGGTTGAGTTGGGCTGGGCTGTATTCTGCAAATTGGAAGTTGAGTTGGGCTGGGTTGCATTCTGCAAACTGGAAGTAGGATATATTGTGAAACCAAGCTATTAAGCTATTAAATATTGTGAAAGTTGAAGGTGGAAAGCTATTAAAGGTGCCACTATAATTTATTGACCAAAAGGCTCTAGTTCAGTGCCATCGTTGTCCCTTACTTCTGGGTTAACGGAAACTGCCTGTGTAAAGTTTCCTGCCTATGTAAAGTTTCCAGGGCAATCATTTCCAGCTACAGGATATTGTTGTATCCTATAGATAGCATAGATTAGATGATTAAACAAGTGCACATATTAGAGATCATTAAAACATAGCATATGCATATAATATGCGTTGGTATGTGCTGGTTCATATACTCGGTGCACTGTCAAGCTTCACTGTCAAGAGCTGCCTTTTGCTCTGCTTTAGCTACTCTTGCTTCTTCCTCTGCAACTATTGGATCAATTTCAACCGGAAAAGGTGTTTCTCCTTTCTTTACTCTTGTCGCTATCTCCATGTTCCTTCAAGGGCTTTGGTCATTCTTTTTATAATGGAGACAAAGCGCTTCCGCGTAAGATTCATCTCAAATCCTGAAATAAACGTGTGGAAAAGTCGGTTTTCCATTTACAACTGGATATATTTGAGCTTTGTTGAGCATTCCATTTACAAGTGGAGTTATTCGAGCATACATGGTCAGACCCAGGAAGCTTATCATTGGCAATTGTAATTGTACTCAATAGTTGGTATCTATACTGGTATGGCTCTCGTATCTCTTTGTGAACATTGGCTCTCATATGAAGGTAGGCCAATCTTTTCACCAGCTTGCTTAATAACAACCATACTAGGATAAAAAAACGCCTCGTGAACTGCCTTTCTGGCGTTACCGTTCGGACATCACTGTGGAGCTCCACTCCCTGGGCTTCTCGAACCACATAGAGTATTCATTAAAGAAGCACATGCACACCCACCTTTTGCCTATTCTCTATGATGAGATCTTCGAATCATATGGTTTTCCACATCTCATCAAGCGCGCCATCTCCCAAAGGTTTATCTGCGACTCGTGTATATGTACATGCATTTGACATTTCAGTACATTTCAAATAGTTGTCATAAACCATAGTTACCAAGTTCCAATTCAAATTTGGATTCGAATTCGATACCATAAAAATTAGATTGGAAAATTTTCAATTCCTAAAAAAATCGAGAATTTAAACCTTTAAATATTTGTACTCTTTTTCTTGTAACAATAATGTTTTATCAATTTTTTCCCATTCATTTTGAAATTTAAATAATTTTTAATAATTTTAATCAATATAAACAATTTTAAAATTACAATTTACTTACCAAACTATAATCACATTTGTCTTATCTCCAAAAATCTTTTTTCTTTTTCAAATTCAAAAACTTCCCTCTTACTTTCAAATCTTATCTAAAAATGTTTTTGATTTAGCTTTATTTAGAAATTAAATGTTTCTAAACTCAAACTACCTTTATTTAATTTCAAATTTTATCTAAATCTTTTATAATTATACATATTTAAAAATTAAAATTCAAAAATATTTTTATAGATTTCTCTTAATATAAATATATTATATTTAGAAAATCAATTAATTATTATAAAATTTACTTTTCAAAATTTTACTTTATTTATTATCTCAGTGTTTTAAACCCTTTAACTTGAAAATTGGAAAATTTTCTTGGAAAATTTTCTCCACTCTGAAATTATTTCCATTCCCTACCTACTCAAAATTTGTTTCCATTTCCTACCTACAATCCAGCAGCCTTTCCATTCCCAACATACCATCAAGCAACTATCTATTTTGTGCTTAAAGATTACTATCTCACTATTCTAGAGAACGCAAATTAACAAAGCCCCACAATAAACTGTGAATTTTCTGTAAATCCCTGCAATAAACCGAATTGATTTTTCATCGAATTATTGAATCTCCGAACGAATTTCCGAATTTCCGTATTTATTTCTCTGATACGAGCGTATTTGGTAGCTATGCCATAAATCTTGTAATTGTTTAGGCTAGTATTGGGGGATGTATTCGTGAACGTTATGGTAGATGCTTGCTCAGGTTGTGTTTAAACCATAGGGACTAAACCTTTTGAATTCTTCCCATTTTTTTGGGAACCATTGGAAATTTGTAACAATTCATCATCCTTCACACAAACATTTAATTAACTATGTTATTATTGGGAATCGAAATTCAATAATTTGAGTTCATTTAATCTTCGAAAGTTTAGAGCGTAAGTTACAACTTCAACTTGTTCGAAGAAGGGGCAGTGCCTGCAAGTTAAGCAGCGGTTAAGGCTTTGGCTTTACCCAAATATGGCTCTCTAGACATCTGGATAGGGGATTCGAATTTGAGAAATGCACAAGCTACCATCGACGGAAGGGATGTTGTTCTTCAATTTGAACACTACAATAAGTGCAAGGGACGCAGAGCTGCCCTGGGCCTTATCTGAATACAGAATAATCATGCTAATATGGCTAATATGGCTTCACTCTAAAATGAATAAATTTTAATTAAGAAGTTGGGCTGGAAGAAGCCTTTCTATCATCGATCGAAACCCGAATGATCAGACAAAGTTCAAGTCCTTCAAATTCTAGGATGCAGTTTTGAAATAAATGGATGAGTAATTTTACAACAAACTCTACTCAAAACGCTACTCAACGTGTTTCAAATATAGTAGTCGAGATAGAGGAATCCTATATTCAAGTTTAGACTACTTACTTGGAAGAAGGCAATTGACGAATCAATGCATCAATGATGCATGCATCTTGTGTGCACATGCGCTCTATATAATTGCAAGGGATAGTGCCAAAGGGAGGTGTCCAACGAACTCTGTCTGACCCTCTGTAAAAGGGACCACGTTATTATCTCCAACCTAACTCTCTCTTGGATGTACCCAGGAAGCATAAAATGTGAGATAAATTAAATTGGAGAAATCATATAAAATCCATGTACATTGATTGCAATACAGATGAGCGAAGTCACAATGCTAGAAAGGAGCAATAAACCTAGCTAAAATCTAGATTTGCATCAAAGTGGAAAGCTTGGATGAAATCTAAATCTGCATCAAAGTGGAAAGCTAATCAGTGAGATACCTAAACCGTGATGGCATATAGATTTCCACTGGAAGTAAGATTCATTTAAATCATAACCCCAAACATTTTAAGGATAAAACTTATAGCGAAGGCAAATCAAATTTGTCTTTTCCAAAATCAAAATCCCTGCACACAAAATAAATAACAAAAATCCAAGTTATGTAGGGGCTTCTATGGAGAATGATTTAGCTGAACAGGTAAGGATAAGAAAACTCCCGACAGGTTATGTGGCTTTTGACAAGGAAAACAATGTTGAACATTCAAACAAAACAAAGACGGGCAAGGAGAATATGTGGCTTTTGACAAAGAAAACAAGGGTGAAACTTCAAACAAAACAAAGATTGGTAAGGTGATTACAGTTAAATTAATTCAACTGTATTCTATGGTGTGGATTCATTTGGAAAAGATATTAATTAACTATTTACAAACTCCAAATAGTTATATCTCCAAATAGTTATATCGTCATCTTAGAGGTAGCTCTAAGGTAGTAAAACTCGGTCTTCTGAGAATGAATTAAAAATGTCAATTCTCTGATCCATCTCAGTTTATGAGAATGAATAAAGAATGTAAATTCTCTGATCCAACTCAGTTTATGAGTAGGAAAGCGTCAAACTGAAAATGACTTATTATGAGTAGTCACAAGCTACATTCCTTGCAGGGCTAAGAAACTATATACGGCCAGTTAAAAACCTCTCTGTTTGGAAAATCTGTTTGCAGTTGGAGCTTCTCACACAATATCCATGAAACCTGTGGCTCTGGGACAAGCATGTCCGCCCTTCTGCAACCTCTGCATGCATGTCTGCCCTTCTGCAACCTCTGCATGCATCTCTGATCATGATCACCCAAAATAAATGAATGAGTCAGTTAGTTTCATCTAGTAACTACACACCCTCTTTAAACTAGTGGATGGATCCAAGAAAATTCAAATATATCTAGAACAATAGCATACCAAAGCTTATTGCAAGTAGCAAGAGCAGAAACAAGGCACTCAATCTGCTGCCCATTCTGCTCTCCATGTCATTCAGATGGGAATTCCTTTTAACTTGTAAGATATATTCACACATGGGATATTAGCGAGAGTGGGTATTCATTGATATAGACTACTCTCTGTGCATTTTGCATGGCGTACGCTTTGCATAGCGTACACGTGGGAGTCAGGTGGCCCTTCTCGTTGTCGAGCAATGAACTAAGCACGGGCAAGATAAAACTTAGGATAAAATAACTTGCCCTGAATAAAATCACATCGAGGCAAGAGACGCTTGCAATAAGAGGGTGGCCCTTCTCGTTGTCAAGCAATGAACTAAGCACGGGCAAGAAAAAACTTAGGATAAAATAACTTGCCCTGAATAAAATCACATCGGGGCAAGAGACGCTTGCAATAAGAGGGTGATCGAAAGTTTGGTTAAAACCTTTTGAAGCCAAATCGCCAACGATAAACTTTGGTTAAAATTCTTTAAACACTCGAAATTTACAGTCAACCGAAGAACTAATACCCCGGTCAATGCCTGATAGAACGCTAATAGTCCCAGGGAAAGACTAATAACGAGTGAGAGCTCCTCTATTATTTGTAAAACAAGTAACTAATATCATAAAGGGATTGTTTAAAAAAAAAATTAGCCCATCGGATCACTAGATAGTGGATATTAATTATATCATTATTTATGTTCCTAAACGGTTATTTAAATAACTCTTGAGGGCGCAGAATAATGGTTGGACTACAGTAACGAACTATTGGGTAGAAACAATTATATTTGCTCCTACGTGACCAATTGTGTAATTGGAAAAAAAATAAACCTAGCCTCTGTGACACCTAAGGCTATGAGTTCAGTGATGTTTGTGAGTTTCTTTATAAAGGCTTTAATGCACTTGTTTAGATATGGATGGAGTCTTCATTGAGGGCCCATGTCTCAATACTCATCCATTATGTTGATTTCTTGACCAAAAATCCACATCAATCGAAGACTTGAGAGTTAAATTCCGAGAAAGGTTATGATGATCTACGCCTCCTATGTCGTTGTGCTCCGTGAAATTCTAAGAAATGGGTCAACATTTATCTCGTTCTAGAAATCAACAAGAATGGAGGAAGTCAAGAACATGTCATTTCTCCAGAAATTACTTTTTCCAGAAATCTTGATATGGAAAAGGGTTATTTTGGAAACTCATCTAAACAATTTTGATATTGTTCATAGTTAGAACCTTTGAAAAATTCAACTCCACTTCTTTCCATCCGAGGAAAACTTTTTCTCTCACTAAACCAAACTCCACTCCTTTCCGTCCATGATCTTCTCATCACTCAAATTTGAGGTTTTGCTGTTTAAACCAGACCAAATAAGAGCGAACATGGTTTCCACCGAATGAAAGAAGAACTGTCATCTGAACTGCAAATTGAGATGGGGACGAGGCTTCTGCGCAAGCTATGTAGGTTGTGAGGTGGTGGTTGTTATTTTTTTTTTTTTTGAGAAAATTTTAGCTAATTAAATTATTTTAATCATATATACAATTATAGGGAGAGTAGTCGTACAAAAACGTGTGATTCACCATACTGTTGCTCCTCCCTTGGGGCTTGGCGCTTGATGCGCTTGTCGTTATCCTTGGTGTGATGCTTTATCCCTCATGCGCTGTAATTTTTTTTTGTTGATTATGTTAGAAGTTTGTTTTTCGACTATGAGAAGATGGAGAAAATCACGTTGACGACTACTGTTTCCTTTGTCAAATGCAGTGTTTCCAGTTGCCTTGCAGCAAATTTGAAGGCATTCGAGGGCTGACCGAGTTGGCAACAAATGCAATGGGGTTGGATAATGGTTATCCTCATGGGCATCATCAACCTTAGTTGGATAGAGATTATTTTTAAATGACACGACACACAACCTTAGCCATGTGATGAACAAAAACGTGGAAGGATAAAAATCTGTAAGGGTGGATAATGTTTATCCCGACTTTGAATGAGTTCTCTATCTTCCGACGCATTGTGGCTACGATTAAATGAGTGAGCGAGCTCGATCCTCGGGACGCATTATCTAGTTTAGTTGGAAACATACAAATTGTTCTCTAGCAGTGTGAGTTTTCGTTTGCCATTCAGAGGAAGCTCGGTGCAGCGGTTGTTTGTACTCAAAATGATGCTCTTAGGGATGCGTCCTGTATGTGATTGCTAAGACCATGACAATTTAGACGAATTTTCCTTGCCAGATTTTGTTTACGGAGGGTCATTTTTATCCTAAGAGTTTTTCAAACCCACCCAAACCTCTCAGCTACGACTGAGTTATTTACAATTGTGATAAAACAATATGGTATAAATTTGGATCCCTGAGTTTCTCAAGGATAGTATATCATATCTTCTCTCTTTTTCCAAGTAGGAATCCATATTAAAAAATCATTTAAAATGGTGAAACATTTCTCAAAATTACTTTATAATAAATTTGTGATCCTCTAGAATTTTTTTTATTGTCATTACTCCGTTGAAAACATGTGTGGCATCAAAGCAGTTGGGTAAATTTGTTGCAGTCTTGCAAATAAGAAATAAATGCCTTTATAGTTATTGATATGGCAAAGAGCGTAACTGCAAACATAGAGGACAAAACTGGAGATGATTTGTTTTGTAGGTTCCCTAGTGTACATAAATTCATTACCAATTGTAGTGACAAAGAATTCAAGATTTCCCTGTGTTACAACACTTGATGTGAAATCAAACTGCACATAAGAATCCGTACCAGTTATATGAGTTATTTTGTCCCATGCATAAAATAGAGGAATGTGAAGAATTATATTCGAGAGGAATACTCGGGAAATGATAACATGTCTATCCTTACATATAGATATGGCATGCATGGAGGGCTTAATTGTGTGGTGTTGTAGCGGCTACAACCACCCTCCAAAATTTTTCCTTAGCTTTGTTTTGGAGCTTCCCTACCAACCATCTTTAGCAGCATGTCTTGCACTATCCAAGTACATAGACTTCAACTAAGTTTGAGCAGCTTACCAGCTTGTGTTAGTCAACTTGTTTTCCTCCCACCCGTAGGTTGACATTCTTGACATAGTCATCTTTTTCGCTGTGGTGTTCACTTAGAAAATTTCACAATTCTAGAGGGAAACCAGCGTTCACTCTGTAAATTGTGCAATCCAGTTGGGCTTCCTGCTAGGCTCCAGAAATGTGCCATCCATCCAGGCAACCTTCTCTCTGGAAAATGCATAATTCAACCCAAAACTAGGCTTCAAAACAAAAGTTGCACAATTTTGACTCATAGCAAGGGCTTCAGTCTAGAAATTGCATAATGCATGAGGGACAACCAATCTTGCTCAACCCAAAAATTGTGCAAATTTCATCTCCAGGATTGCAGACTGCAGACTGTTGCATGTGCTTTCAGGTTGACTAGTTCCACCCTAGGACTGAGTCCTGGTTTGCATGCATGAGATTCTTTTCCTCAAAAAGGCAAAAAGACAAAAAACAAAAAAGAAACCCTTGATTTTATTCATCTATTTTTAGTAGTTGGAAGTTAGATGCAAAGACCATTTTAAAAACATCCCTCCAAGTGTCGCTTTTTCCTAGATTTGTCGCATGCGCATCATAAGCCTCATCTTTATCAAACTTATTGATTTGACACTATAGAGATCATTCCTCACATTGATATTGGAGCTTTGACATCCCACATCGCATCTAGGAGTATTCATTACATTCAGCTTAGCTTTTTCTAGGTAAGTCTACTTTTCATGTCTTTTGCTTATTTTTTATATCTTTTTGTATTTCGCTATATATTAATGTCGTTTTCTTGGTTTTGTTGAATGTCTACTATCATTTTAATGCATGTTAGCTTGTAGAAGCGTTGTTTTAAGTTTTTCATTGCATCTCATTGATGTCACGTGCATGACAATGTTTTTACACTAACGGTTGTCATTGCAGTGACCTGCCCAAAACACATGCTTGTTTTCCCATTTTTTGAATCTTGCACTCAATGTTTGCATGCATGATCATCCACTCTTGTTTACACTTAGGTTCACCATGCATTAAAAAATTTTCATGTTTTCAGTTGCCAATCGGCGGGTCTGCGCTGCCTTGGCCCGAACCTTGCCTTGCCCAACTAGCAATGCGCATTTATGAGAGTGAAGGCCCTTCATTCCCTCCAAAATTTGCACAAATCTGGCCCAGCACTAGACTCCACGCTGGATTTTCACAATTCTAGGAGGCATTGTCATCCTAGTGCCAAAAATTGTGCAATGTAGTTTGCTGGGTTTGCATGTCATTGTTGACTGAAACTACGCATTGCATAGTTTTAGTCCTTAGAAGGACATGCTGTACTGTGAATTGTGCACTTCCAACAGTAATTCAGCCACTTGATAGCCAAAAATGTGCCCTACACAATTTTGGTAGTCACTCTGCCACACTCTCGGTGAAAATTAAACAATCTTGCTAGACAGTCACCCGGGTATGTTGCATGTCAGTGCTCAAGTTGCTTTTGGTTTTCAACTGACTGATTTCTTGCCATGATTTTTTCTCTGTCTCTAGGTATCACACATGTTTGCCCATTTCTCAACAGTACAGGTTCAATTTCCTCCAAGAGAGGAGGGTGAAAGACAACTAGGGATGTAGCTGAACAAGTATCTATGAGCTTGCCTATCTACGAAGACGCCAAGTTGTTCATAGACAAAGATATCAAGATGAAATAGCAAGTCATTAATGATACATTCTTAGGCACATTTGAGGAAAATCTGGAAGACCGCAGGGTCTATGTCACCATTCGCAAGTTTGGCTTGTACCAAATTACATGCAATTATCCCGTGTTTCCATGCAAGGACATGATCCACTCGATTGTCTCGCATAGTGATCCTGCGAAGGTGGTGTTGAAAAGTGCCAGTGGAACATAACTTGTTACCTTTAGGGTGAAGGAATTTCAAGAAATATATCACTTGCCACAGACGGTGATCACAATGGAGAGCTAGGCAAAAGAGCCAAACAAGTTCAGGACAATGCCCAACTAGGTTTACAAGACAAAGGGACTGCAGAAGGCATATGAGTACTTGTTCATCTTTGCATGCCACTTATATAGCCAAGAGAGCACAATGACCTTCTCGCAGGTTGGGTGATTACGTTGGATCAACTGAAAAGTTGCAACTAGTCTGACATGTTGGCTCTCAGGTTGAAGGAACAAGTGACAGAAGCTCAACATCTGTCGAAGGGTTAGCATGTAGAGATATACATGTCTTCTTCAATTATGGATGCGGTCTGTGCCTGGCAGCAGTTCACACACATGGGTTGGGCATGGAAACCTTAAAAAACCTTTCTGCAAAGTTATTACAGATTTTTCTCTGAATACATCTTCCATGGATTTTTTATACAATTTTCAGATTGCTTTGTCACTGTGGTGTACAAAATGATAATTGAGCGAGATCCACCTTGCATGTTGTAGGCAATGATGGAGGCATTGATTGACATAGTAGATTTTTATGCCTCACCCCTTGGCACCTTCATATTGATGTACAGTGTGGAGAAGGCTCCACATGTTTTACCGAAGTTTTCCATGGACAAAGCTCATCATGCAAGAGGTGTCATATCACTTCTCTATAGGGTTGCCACCAAGACTACACAGGAAGAGGAAGGCACCTTGGCTCACTCTTCCTTTGCGGATTAGGTTGTGTGAGATGCAAAATCTCAAACATGTTTTGGTCGAGATGGAGGATTTCAAGAGATTCACCTTTGGCACCTGAAGTTTCAATCCGTATGACCCACATTGCTTGGTGAAGGAGAATTGTGCGAGAGTGCAATTTCCTTGGATCCACAAGGCATGTCATTGCCATGAGGAAGATCCATAGAAATTTTTTTATCATTCAAAGAAGGATGAATGAACCACTCGGCATAGTTGTAGAGTGGTTAGAAAAGCAGAGGAAAGAAACATCTCAGAGAGCAGCATGACCAGTAGCAGTAGAGGGTAGTAGACCTGCGTGTGACAAAGGCAAAATAAAGGTTGTTTACATCGTAGAGGCATCATAAAGCTGTAACTTCAAAGCAGATACACTTGTGTTGATAGTAACTTTGGAGATTGAGGCGAAGAGGCAACAACGTGGCAAGATGATCCCGCAAAGGTTAAGAGAGAAACCGAGGATAGATGAAACAAAAACGGAGTTGCAGGGGTTGAAGCAGTAGCTCAGGGAAGAATAGGAGCTACACAAAAGAGAGAAGGAAGTGCATTAGGAGTAGGTACATAAGGAGGTGCAACATCCACAGATTGATGAAACTGTACCAATACAGGTTATAGACTCATCCAAGTAGTCGACATAGATCAGACAGGGTGAGCAATCATAGGAGCAAGACTTAGCTCAAGAAATTGAATATATTCTATAGTAGATGGATACATATATGGTTCAGCGAGAGTCAAATAAGGATATTGACCTCATGTCTCAGAACTAAGAGGTCACCCACCCGACTTCACCACATCTAGAAGTAGAGCTAGTCCCAAGTGATCAAGGAGACACATAGATACTTGAAAACAATCTGGAGGTAGAGATGTACAACATATCATTCGACGAGATGCAACACAGATTTGTGTAGTCATGCAAAGTACCCACTCTAGATGTTCACATATCTCCTACACAGTTTGAAAAATGAGTCATCGTATTCGATGTGCACAAGCATCCAACAATATTGGAGAATGCTACCAAAGAATACGATGAATCAACCAGCTCAAGTGTTAGATTCTTTATAGCTAATAATGGGCATATGGCTAAAGAGTTACAAGAGGCCAAGTAGAGAGGAGAATAGGTTACAACATCTGCCAGAGAAGAGTTGAGGAGAGTAATACTAGATGAAGTATCATCTCTCGACGTAGTCATGTGGACGTTCTACTCTAGATTCATCATCATGTAGGTAAGTCTACTTTTCATGTCTTTTGCTTCTTTTCTATATCTTTTTTTATTTCGCTATGTATGAATGTTGTTTTCTTGGTTTTGTTGAATGCCTACTATCGTTTGAATGCACGTTAGCTTGTAGAAGCGTTGTTTTAAGTTTTTCATTGCATCTCATTGATGTCACGTGCATGAAAATGTTTCTACACTAACGGTTGTCATTATGGTGACTTGCTCCAAACACATGCTTGTTTTCCCATTTTTTGAATCTTGCACTCATTGTTTGCATGGATGATCATCCACTCTTGTTTACACTTAGGTTCACCATGAAATCAAAAATTTTCATGTTTTCAGCCGCCGATCGGCGGGTCTGCGCTGCCTTGGCCAGAACCTTGCCTTGCCCAACTAGCAATAAGAATTTATGAGAGTGAAGGCTCTTCATTCCCTCCAAAATTTGCATAAATCTGGACCAACACTAGACTCTAGACTTGCTTTGCACAATTCTGGGAGGCAGTGTCATCCTAGTGCCAAAAATTGTGCAATGTAGTTTGTTGGGTTTGCATGTCATTGTTGACGGAAACTACGCATTGCATAGTTTCAGTCCTTAGAAGGAAATGCTGGACTGTGAATTGTGCACTTCCAACAGTGAGTCAGCCACTTGATAGCCCAAAATGTGCCCTACGTTTTTTGGTAGTCACTCTCCCACACTCTTGGTGAAAATTACACAATATTCCTAGACAGTCACCCGGGTATGTTGCATGTCAGTGCTCAAGTTGCTTTTGGTTTTGAACTAATAGATTTCTTGCCATGATTTTTTCTCTGTCTCCAGGTATCAAACATGTTTGCCTAATTCTCAGCAGTACAGGTTTAATTTCCTCCAAGAGAGGAGGGTGAAAGGACACCGTTGAGAGCACAACTAGGGATGTAGTTGAACAAGTATCTATGAGCTTGCCTATCTACAAAGACACCAAGTTGTTCATAGACAAAGATATCAAGATGAAATAGCAGGACACTACTGATGCATTCTTAGCCACATTTGAGGAAAATCTGGAAGACTGTAGGGTCTATGTCACCATTCACAAGTCTGACTTGTACCAAATTGCATTCAGGTATCCCGCGTTTCCATGCATGGACATGATCCACTCGATTGTCTTTGATATTGTTCCTGAGACAGTGGTGTTGATGAGTGCCAGTGGAACACAACTTGCTACCTTTAGGGCGAAGGAATTTCAGGAAATGTATCACTTGCCACAAATGGTGATCACAATGGAGAGTTGGGCAAAAGAGCCAACCAAGTTCAGGATAATGCCCAGCTAGGTTTACAAAACGAAGAGACTGCGGAGGGCATATCAGTACTTGGTCATCTTTGCATGCCACTTATATAGCCAAGAGAGCACAAAGACCTTCCCATAGGTTGGGTGATTACATTGGATCAACTGAAAAGTTGCAACTAGTCTGACATGTTGGCTCTAAGGTTGAAGGAACAAGTGACAGAAGCTTGACATCTGTCAAAGGGATAGCATGCATAGATATACATGTCTTCTTACATTATGGATGCAGTTTGTGCCTGGCAGTAGTTCACAGACATGGGTTGGGCATGGACACCTTCAAAATCCTTTGTGCACAGTTATTACAAATTTTCTTCTGAATGCATCTTCCATGGATTTTTTATACGATTTTCAGATTGCTTTGTTACCGTGGTGTACAAAGTGATAATTGAGCAAGATTTACCTTGCATGTCGCAGGCAACGATGGAGGCATTGATTGACATAGTATATTTTTATGCCTCACCCCTTGGCACCTTCATATGGATGTACAGTGTCAGGAAGGATCCGCATGTTTTACCGAAGTTTTGCATGGACAAGCTCATCATGCAAGAGGTGTCATATCACATCTCTATAGGGTTGCCACCGAGACTACATAGGAAGAGGAAGGCACCTCGGCTCACTAACCCTTTGCGGATTACGTTGCGTGAGATACAAAATCTCGAACATGTTGAGGTCGAGATGGAGGGCTTCAAGAGATTCAACTTTAGCACCTAAAGTTTCAATCCATATGACCCACATTGCTTGGCGAAGGAGAATTGTGCGAGAGTGCAATTTCCTTGGATCCACAAGGCGTGTCATTAGCCTGAGGAAGGTCCATAGAAATTCTTTTATCACTCCTCCAAGATCAATGAACCAGATAGCATAGTTGTAGAGTGGTTAGAAAATTAGAGGAAAGAAACATCTCAAAGAGCAGCATGATCAGTAGTAGCAGAGGGTAGTAGACCTGCGCGTGATAAAGGAAAAATAAATGTTGTTTACAGCGTAGAGGCATAACAAAGCTGCAATTTCAAAGTAGATACACTTGTGTTGAACGTAAATTTGGAGATTGAGGCTAAGAGGCAACAACATGGCAAGATGATCCCGCAAAGGTTAAGAGAGAAACAGAGGATAGAGGAAACAAAAAAGGAGTTGCAGAAGTTGAAGCAGTAGCTCAGGGAAGAATAGGAGCTACATAGAAGAGAGAAGGAAGTACAATAGGAGTAGGTACATAAGGAGGTGAAACATTCATAGATTGATGAAACTGCACCAATACAGGTTATAGACTCATCCAAGCAGTTTGCATAGAGCAGACAGGGTGAGAAATCATAGGAGCAAGACTTAGCTCAAGAGATTGAACATATTCTACAGTAGATGGATACAGATATGGTGCAGCAAGAGTCAAATCAGGATATTCACCTCATGTCTCAGAACTAAGAGGTCACCCACCCGACTTCACCACATCTAGAAGCAAAGCAAGTCCCAAGCGATCAAGGAGACAAATAGATACTTGAAAACAATATGGAGGCAGAGATGTACAACATATCATTCGATGAGATGCAAAACAGATTTGTGTAGTCGCACAGAGTGCCCACTCTAGATGTTCACATATCTCCTACACAGTTTAAAAAATGATTCATCATATTGGATGTGCACAAGCATCCAATAGTATTAGAGAATGCTACCGAAGAATATGATGAATCGACTAGCTCAAGCGTTATATTCTTTATATCTGATAATGAGCGTATGGCTAAAGAGTTACAAGAGGCCAAGTAGAGAGGAGAATAGGTTACAACATCTGCCAGAGAAGAGTTGAGGAGAGTAATACTAGATGAAGTATCATCTCTCGAGGTAGTCATGTGGACGTTGTACTCTAGATTCATCATCATGTAGAAGTCATTTTTCCATCTTAACGGTTGGAAGCAACGATGTTCTAGGAGAGCATGCATCTTGTCAAATATGCATACTTTTTTCAATCGCATGCTAACATGGACAATGAGGTACAAGGGAGCCCCATTTCACTTGCCAAAGATGATGAAGCCAAATCCAGTAGAGTTGAAGCCGTGCATTAGGAGTCAGATCCAGAACTATGAGGAACTCCTGCAACTCATCACTAGTTTGCAAGCTTAACATGCATGGGTGTTCAGGAGAATGGATGTCATTATGCACACACACACAATCCTAGTTTGCAGGCTTCACATGCATGGGTGTTCAGAAGAATGGATGCCATTATGCACACACATGCGATCCCATCCATTGACACACTCACCGAGGCAAAGTCAAAGAACCAAGTCCGATTGGAGCTAGACTTGTACTTTGATGAGTTGATGTTCATAGCCACTAGCAAAGACTTGGAGATCAATGCGTGCATTATGCATCAGTATCTTACTGTTTTGGCTGCACTCAAGACTATGACGTGCATGTTATCAGACAAGTTTGAAAGAGGTGCCAAATTAGTGTACTCAGATGCAACGAAGGCAAGAGTGTGATTTTAGCAGGATGTCACCATTGACCACGTGGAAACCATAATGGACTACCAAGCTTGGCATTAGTTTGCCACTATCGAACATCACAAGGATATTGAAAAGTTGGCCTTCCCACAACCATATGAGTCTTAGTGATAGCTTGCATGGCTTTCTCAAGCCTATTTTGTCTCACATGGGTACATGTGAATATTGTAATGTAAGATCTTGTAAAAGTGAAAGACCAAGTGTCGATAGTAGTAGTCAAAGAGTCATGAGGGTAGATGAAGAGTCACAAAGGGGAATGTCAAGGGTCATCCCACCCTTTTCTATTTATAGAACCTCATAACTCATTGTACAGGCTTTGGGGAGCCAAGCTTTCAATAGGTGTATTTTAGAGAATGCTTGGAGTGTATTCTAACAAGCCTTGACTTCTCCATAGTGTAGAGATAGTATATCTCTTTGGAGGAGCAGGTGGTAGTGACTGTAACATGCTTCTGGACTAGTGGTTGGTCATAGTTGTATGTATGATTGTATATTTAACTTTTTTGATATAACAGAGCTAGCAAATTTCATGCATATGTTGTTATTGTAGTTCAGTTGTCTTGGTTGCTCCAATGATATATGTAGCTTCTTTTTAGGCATTTATATATGGACTTTTCTATATATGTTTGTATGAATCTTATCGAGATGTGCTATTGGTTTAACCATCACTTTGAATCGTTGGCTAACCTACTTTCCAGTTTGTGATGAATCTTTGCCCGTGTGTTCCCTTCCAAGTTGCGAGTTGTCACATGTTTGTAAAGGGCACACTCATACGATGTTCCATGTGTTAGAGCCATTCACACATCTTCCCTAACTTTCCACATATGTCAAACCGTTGCTACCAACAAGGAAATCTTACTCACCTCTGCATGAAAATGTGGTCAAGGTGATACCGCACTACCCATTGCTAGGACTCCCACACCAAATGGTCTAAGTTCTATTTGGGACTTCTTACCAGGGAGATCCCTTGACATGTTGGTTGGTCCAACACCAATTACATGTGGTTACAAGGAGTTTCTTTGGTATGTTGCATGCATAAAACAATGCTAAAGTGAAGAATAATACAAAACAATAACTAACAATTAACATGTTTATTAATGTCAATTTTACTTTGTCCACTCATATATGAGAATCTTAAAATTTTTATTTATTATATATGACGAAAATTTACAAAATTCAATCTATTGTTAAACGCTCTTACGAGGACACAAAGAATTTATATCATGATTTAAAAGTGATACTTGCATCATTATAAATATGCATAGTAGAGTTGAACAATTTGGTAATACTGGTGAAGTATGGTGCCATACCCACAGTATTAATGAGATATTCAATTAGCTCACAGGAAGTATCTCTGAAAGAGGATATATATATATATATATATATATATATATATATATATATATATATTTTTATATATATATATATATATATATATATATATATATATAATATATATTATAGTATGCCATGAAAATTATGGCGGTAACTAAGTAATTTTAAAAATATGTTTATTGGATTAAAAGTTTGATGATATGATCATCATGTTGTTTTACTCATAATAAAATCTAATTATGAGTTGTATGATTGTTATAAAAGGGCATGGCTTAGTAAAATTCCACCTAATATATGAAGGGATAGTCCACTGAAGGACATAACTCAGTGGAATAAAGTCTAGAAATCATAATAAAGGATGATTACATAAAATAGGAAATGTTAAACTCTAGTAAGGTAACTCACAAACAAAAAGAGATAAATTAGCAATTGTTTCCTTTCACAGATCATGGACCACATGAGTAAAACTCAAAGGTAAACTATATAAAGGGGAAATTATATACCTCATCAAAAGTTGGAGGTTAATTAAGTGGGTTCCACTATAGAATAAGTTCTAAGGTATTATGGAATGATATGTAATGGTAAAGCTTCCCATGAAATAGTGTTAAGATGGAAAAGCACATGGTATAATATAAGACAATGTAATTGTGAAAATTGTCTTTCAATTTAATTCTTTGATTATTGCATCTATATATAATGATACAATTCATTTTGGAATATGATTTGTTCTTTGATTAGAGAAAAATGATATTGAAGGGAACCTAACCTTATCAGGCTATTATATATCGTGACAGATGCGTCTTTCGTTGGATATACATAGTTGGACCTACAAGTGTCATTTAGTACAACAATATATAAACAATGGTAAAAAATATATTAATCACTTGGAAAAGCGAGACACCAAGAGATGAGATTCCTACCAAATCCCATTGGTGAATGGGAAAGGATAATTCTTTCATGATAAAGCTTCTAGATTTAATTCTAGATAAGTCAGATGGATTGGAGATAAATATAAATTGAGAAAAACATAAAAGCTTTGCGGGAGAGAAACCAAATCTTTTATGAGGAAAAGCCTCACAAGAGAGAAAGGTGATATTTTTTGTCATAAGCCTAGGAGAATGGATAAAAAGATCCATAAAAGTGGGATGCCACTAATGGGAACCATATCATGAAAGAGGGTATTAAATACCCATTGCAGAGATCAATAAGAGTCAATACATCCATTGCAAGAACCTTTGCTCGAGGGTGAACTAGAAGCATCAGTTCTAGGATGAGTGGTGGTGCTTCGTTTTCCAAGTGGTGTTCTCTCTTCTAATCTAGTTGGATTCACTTGTGTGGTAAATAATGTATGTTTATTCCTTACTTTTTATGTTGTGGAATCATTCAATTCAGATGTATGGATGGTTGAGTTATCTTTAATTGACCATGATGGAATTTTTATCCATGTGACTCTTATTGCAATCAAGAGTAAAGTTAGAGGTAGAAGCATAGTACACAGTTGTTAATACTTGAGCCAAGGAGCCATCTTACTCATGTTAGAACCTGTATGTGACCATGATCAATAAGTGTAATTTCTTGTACTATATTTCTTTATGAGATGATCATATATGAATGTTTGAGATAGATATTAAATCTAAAATTGATCATCATAGTATGCCTCTAACATTATGTGATATCTCTGGTTTAAAATGGAAACTATGTACACATGAGACATTAGTGCATGTGGAACAATTATGGAATAATGCTTCTAATTGTAGAGTCAATGATTCAATATTATCTATGCCATGCGTGTCATAAGAATTCTATCCAATAAGGCTATTTTAGCTATTTTTCCCTATTGCATAAGAGTTATATCACTAACCCTTTTGACTATGCCTTTAGGACTATGATCATGATTGATAGTCATGCTAATTACAGTAGGCTTAAAGAAATGTTCCATTAATGCTTGTGTGGAGCCATCAAAGAGTTTTAATGATTTCATGCTATGATTAATTCCTTTCTCCAATTTGTGAATTATGCTTAATGGTTGATTTGACATACAAGTCTTATCGATGAACCTAACAGTCCACATCATGGATCCACTTTTGGTGTCGTTCACTTCATAAGAATGTGAGTACTGTTGCATGAATTATAGTGATCATATAATGACGGAATAAATATACTGGTGAGGATAGTTGAATCTTAATTGTAAATGAAGAAAAATTGAAAGAATGAAAGCCTAGTAATTAATTCTTAGAGTAGGCTAAGGGGGTATGTTACAATTTATAATGTTTCTTGAATAGATGGTATAATTTTCATTGGTTTCAAGTTATTCCATAATTTTCAGATCATATCTTCCCTAACCCCCAGTAAATAAATTATATAATGCAATGGAAGAAATTATATCATTAGTAAATAAGCAGTGTAGTAGTGTGAACACAACTATTACAAGAGGTCTTACTAGACGATTTTTCCTATTGAAAAGGTACTTCCACTAGCACTAGAATGATAGAAAGTAGTATATATAGAGGTATAAACATTGTAATGCCTTGGAAAACTATTGTAACAAATATCTTCTCTATAGGAGGTTATCCACTTGAAGAGGTGAGTGAACCTTGTGATATTTTTAGTAAAGTTCTCTTATTATGGAACATATTATCATTGTTGATCCAGGTGGATATTGGTGGCCACCTGCCAAGTCCACCTAGACCCCCACCATTGTTTCTCTTAGCATTTTCATTTTCCTTAATTGTAGCACAACTTACTATTATTAGCAGTTTTTCGGGCCCTGAACTTGCGGAGTCGTTTTAAGGCCCTAAACGACGTTTTTTGGGAAATCTGGGGGCAACATGGGTCCATGGACCAATTTTTCCCTTTTGAAAGTGGTAGTGCTCAGATAGATCTTTCTAACGACCTATTGTACGTGTCAAACAGAGATCGTATGCAAAAGTTTTGACCCCGGGAAGTTGATGTACCAATTTACCCAAACAGGGCCCACAATTTGGCGTTTCATCTTCTAGGGTTAGGTTTTGGAATGTTAAGGATTTTCCATTGTTTCTAAACAATAAATAGGCCTTCGAACCTCATTGTAACATAGCTCAGAGGCATGTAGCCACCACACATCTCTTCTTAGAGATAAACTACCATCGCCCTAGCTGGTTTATTTCCATTACTGTTTGTAAGCACATTTCAATATTTTACATTAATGAAATGAAGTATTATTTCCACTGCATATATGTGTTTACGATTATCTATATAATTTGTTGCATTTTTTTTTAAGTCTGGATCAGTGGTATCAAAGCAGTCTACTTTTTCTCTGGTTTTCTTTGCGTGTCCCCAATGAGGTCAGGATATAAGGAGTTAGGGCTTGAACTGGTCGAACCTTTGAAAGACTAGCCTCGCAAATCCTGATAGCCTCCCATGGCAGAAGAGAAGAGAGATGAGGGGGTAGGAGATCCTATCAAAATCTTGCTCGAAGAAGCCCTCGAGCAACAACAGAACGCGATGATGGGCAACTTTGCCTAGATCCTTCAGCGGCTACCCAGAAATGACACATCGGCTTCCAGAAGCTACTCTGGAAATATCACGCCCTTTACGGTACAAGTTAATTTTGAAATCCCCATATTCGAGGGTCAAATAGATGTAGATGTCATAGATAAATGGTTAAATCTACTAGAGGGTTATTTTTCTGTTCATGAATTTTTGAGTCAGGAAAAGATTGGTTTCACTCTTCTCAAAGTAGCCCCCCACGCCAAGGACTGGTGGGAAAGCTATTGCGAGCAGAAGGTTGAAAATACCGACTCACTATTTTCAGTCGCACCCACCTGGAATTCATTTCGAGATGCCATCAAGGAGCAGTACTACCCTATCAGAAGCTATGAGGATGAATACATAAGGTTTACCATGCTTCGCTAGGGAAGGGACCAAGAAATGCTGGAGTTCAACAATATTTTCCATACCCTTCGCACAAAGTTGGGTATCAATGATTTGGAACAACATTTGATACTCAAATACCATAGCTGCCTGCACAAGTACATCGAGGAAGAAATAGAATTCTTGAACATCCCCTCGCTCGGCACAACATACCGATATGCCATCAAGGTCGAGAAAAAGTTTTAACAAAAGAAGCGAGACTTTGGATTTGTGAATCCAAAGCAAGGGAAAGGCACCCCTAAACCACAAAACAAAGGACAAAGGCAAGGCGAGGTAGGCCAAGATGACCCACCAAAGCTGCAAGCAAAGAAAAACGCCGCGAAGCCAAAAAAGGACATGGGAAAATGGTGTGTGTTCCATTAGAGCTCCACTCACAACACAAGTGAGTGTCAGGCCAAGCAGTCACTCGTGGCTGAGCTAAAGGTTGCAGAATCAGATGCATGTTTTGACTCTGAGTTAGAACCCGACAAGGGGAATGAAAAAGGGAAGCAGATCATTGATGCGGATCCCAACACCACTGTTGCTACCAACAAGATCCAGCAAAATGAACCCGAAGATCCAGAGGAGGAGGAGCATCTCTTCCACTCCCAGATGTGGGTAAACAGCTCCCCACTACAGTTCATTGTCGATAGCGGGAGCCAAAAGAAGCTCATTTCAGCATAGGTCGTGAAGCAGTTGGGCTTAACAACCATAACACATCCACAACCGTACACCATCGGGTGGCTTCACCAAGGACGAGATCTTCGCGTGAGCCAGCAGGGTTCCCTTCCATACAACATCAAGCCCTTTGTGGATGAGGTATTGTGTGACATTGCTCCCCTTGAAGTTTGCGATGTATTATTACGAGAACCATACTTCTGGAAACAACATGTTGTGTATGAATCAAGGTCCCATGCTGTTATTATTAGATTGGGAAATAAGTTGTATAGGATACCAGAGGTAGCATCACCTACAGCCCTCTCCTTGATTACCGCAAAACAGTGCAGTAAGCTCATTTCCAAAACTGGAAAATTTGTTTTCCGGATGATACACCCTCAAGGAAGGAAGAAGACGGTGGCCATGGCCTCTAAATAGGGCCCCTCCACATGACAACTACAAATCGACAAAGTCGTGGAGGAGTAAGAGGACATCTTCACCGCCACCGCAGGGGTTCCTCTGCACTGTCAGGTCAAGCACTCCATCGATCTAACCCCAGGTGTGTTGCTACCCAATGGACCAATTTATCGGCACTCCGTTTTGGAGAATGATGAAATCAAGAGGCAGATTTAGGAGTTATTGCAGAAAGGTCACATCCATTCGAGTTCATTGCCTTGTGGGAGCCCGATCGTGTTGGTATAGAAGAAGGATGGGACTTGGAGACTTTGTATTGACTATCGGGCACTGAACAAGATCACTGTCCATAATAGGTACCCAATCCCACATATTTACGACCTCCTGGATCAAATAAAGGGGGAAAAATATTTCAGCAAGATTGATCTAAAGTCAGTATATCCAAGTACCAATCAAACCCTCTGATGTGTGGAAGACTACCTTCAAAGACAAGGAGGGCCTTTTCAAATGGTTGGTTATGCCATTCGGATTGATGAATGCTCCTGCAACCTTCATGAGGCTAATGGATGACATCTTGCGTCCATTCACCAACTCATTTGTAGTGGTATACTTGGATGACATTCTGATCTCCAGCCAAAGTTGGGAAGAGCACCTCCACCACATCCGACTAGTTCTCCGAACACTACGGCAACACAAGCTATGTGCCAATTTGAAGAAATTCACTTTTAGCATGACCCAGGTTCAGTATCTGAGATACATTATTGATGAATAGGGGGTGCATGTGGATCTAGCCAAGATCCAAGTCATTCTAGAATGGCCATCTCCAACCACTCTGACAGAGCTCCGTAGCTTTCTAGGTCTTGCCAACTTCTACCGCAGGTTCGTGTTGGGGTTTTCTCATATCACTTGGCCCTTGACTCAAGTCACCAAGAGAGGAGCGAAAGAAAAATTCTTTTGGTCTGAATCTCAACAAAAGGCATTCATAGAGTTGAAATATCACCTCTGCACAGCACCAGTGCTTACATTACTAGATTTACAACAACCTTTTGAGGTCGAGACAGATGCCTCTGACTATGTTATTGGGGCAGTCCTTATTTAACATGGGCATCCAGTGGCATATCACAATGAAACACTTTTAGACACAATCCGAAAGTGTCCCACTTATGATAAAGAGATGTATTCCATTTTGTAGGCTTACCGACAATGGAAGCATTACATTTTGGGGAAGGAAACAATCATCCACATAGACCACCGACCCCTGCAGTTCATACAGACCCAAGGGAAATTGTGGAATGGTTGCCATCAGAAATGGTCTACATACCTATAACACTTCCATTTGAATATCAAGTATAAGAAGGGCAACACCAATAATGTTGCAGATTGCCTTAGTTAACCACTGATCATGGCATTAACCATTGTGCTCAACTCTTGTGGGCACGAGACTTCTGATTGACCACTTCTCTACAAAAGTGACCTAGAATTCGGCCACACATACCAGACACTCTTGGAGGGTTGGCATGTTCTAGATTTTCACCTCCAGGATGCCCTGTTATGCCACCTGGGTAACCTTTGTGTTCCTTCAAGCAAGCATGCCAAGATGATTTGGGAAGCACACTACAATCGGGCTCGTTGGCATTTCGGGGTTGAGAAAATGGTGGCATTACTTCAAAAGTATTTCTATTGGCCTAATCTTCGATAGGATGTCAAGAAGTACATCAGATCATGTATTGCTCGTGCCATTGCCAAACCGACCATCAATAATCAAGGCCTCTATACCCCGTTTCCTACTCCTAGTCGACCTTGGGAATCCATCTTGATGGATTACATGTCAGGCCTTCCTTCCACTAAGCATGGAAATGATTGTGTTTTTGTGGTCATCGATAGGTTCTCGAAGATGGCCATTATGGTGACCTACAAGAAGAATGTCACAACAGAGGCCACTCCTAAACTCTTCTTTGAACGAGTGTGGGTGCACTTTGGTATCCCAGAGTCTATCATCTCAGATCGGGACAGTGAGTTCCTCAGTACATTTTATTCTAGTCTCTGGTCAAGGCTGGACACCAAACTCACTAAGTCCACAGCCTTCCATCCTCAATCTAATGACCAGACAGAGGTCGTCAATAGGATGATTATACATATTCTGTGCATGTACAACTCAAAGCATCCACGCACATGGGATGAGAGCCTCCCCTATGTTTAGCACAGCTACAACCGAGCTCTTCATAGCTCGACTCACCATAGCCCTTTTCAGGTGGGCTTCGGATTCCAACCATTATGCCCCATTGGTGTGGCGATGCCACTTGCAGCTACTCACATAGATTCGGCTCATGTCCAATCCGAAACAGACAAGGCAACCAACTCCATTGAGCACATCTAGCATATTCTCCAGTAGGTCCATGATATTCTGGAGAAATCAAATGCCAAGTACAAACAACGACATGATCAACATTAGGAGCCACACAAGTTTCAGGTGGGTGACAAAGTCTGGTTGCATTTTCCAAAGGAACGCCTTACTGGAGCCTATCGAAAACTAAGGGCAATCCGCTATGGTTGTTACACCATTACTAAGGCTATGGGAGACAATGAAAATGAGCTTGGCATTCCTCCATTCCTTGGCCTACACCCAGTGTTCAATGTGGACTGCCTTCGGCCATACTTTACACCATTGCTAGACACATCCGACATTACAGAACAACTCACACCCACAGAATTAAATCCAGATTGCATGGAATAAGCTACAACTGGTCATATCATGGACACATAGATCAATAACACTTTCCAAAAACATATCCAACTGTATCGAGTTGTTAAAGTAGGCCAACTCCTTCACCAGGGACCAAGTTGAGCAAAAGTTTCCTTATTTCATGGAGGAACTCAACGCAATGGAGACCATTACTTCCTAAGGGGGGATGAATGATCTAGGTGGATATTGGTGGCCACCTGCCAAGTCCACCTGGACCCCCACCATTTTTTCTCTCAGCATTTTCAGTTTCCTTAATTGTAGCACAATTTACTATTTTTATCAGTTTTTCGGGTCCTAAACTTCCAGAGCTATTTTGAGGCCCTAAATGATTTTTTTTTTGGGAAATATGGGGGCAAAATGGATGCATGGTCCAAAGTTTCCCTTCCCAAAGTGGTAGTGCTAGAATATATCTTTCTAACGAGCTATTGTACGCATCAAACGGAGATTGTATGCCAAAGTTACGACCCTGGGAAGTTGATGTACCAATTTACCCAAACGGAGCCCATAGTTTGGTGTTTCATCTTCTAGGGTTAGGTTTTGGAATGTTAAGGGTTTTCCATTGTTTCTCAACAATAAATAGGCCTTCGAGCCTTATTGTAACACTGTTCAAAGGCATGTAGCCACCACACATCTCTTCTTAGAGAGAAGCTACCATCGCCCTAGCTGGTTTATTTCCATTACTATTTGTAAGCATATTTCAATATTTTACATTAATGAAATGAAGTATTATTTCCACTGCATATATGTGTTTATGGTTATCTCTGTAATTTTTTGTGTTCCTTTTTAAGTCCAGATCAATTGTGTTGACTATTTAATTACCTTTCTTCCTAATCTTCATATGATATTTACATTTATGCTCTAAATAATTTTATTTGGTACACAACAAGTGGTATTAGAGAGGTTTCCCTGACCATTTTTTTTTGTTTGCAATCCATACACATGTTTTACCATCTATAAAGAACCATATCGATATTTTATTAAGTGGTTGAAATTATGGTTGGGGAAGAATACACATAAGAAATACACATAGTTTTTCTTAATTGTAAACCCATGTAACCCTTACTTGTACCCCTTTGAATAGTATCACATCAACAAACACCTATAGACAAAATATCACTTTCACATACTCTTAGGTATATTGGAAGTCCTATAGGCATATTGAAACTATGCTTAAATTAGCTTTTCAACATTGTGACTACTATAGTGGCATTGATAATACAACTCAAGAAGAATATATCAAGTATATGAGTAATATGGCGAAATATGGTTTAGACTGTCGCTAACCCTCCTTAGTTAGATCCCTTATATAATGGGCTGAGTACTATTATTACACTCTCAAAGCATATTTGAGAGTTACGACAAATGAAATTCCTTGTCCTTAAGACCATTCAATACCTAATCCTTGCTAATGAGTTCGTAGAAATATTATTTATTATATCAAATTGGAAATTTTCTACACATTTCTCAATAATAAAAAATTGGGCCTTTTGTCAACACAATATCATTCAACTACAAATATAACTTTGTAGAATTAAATAAGAAAAAAAATTGAAATGCTTATTTCGGACATATCTTAAAATTTTCCTTATGCTATGCTAATTTCAATGCTACCCCTCTTTCTCAAACCATATTTTTTTGGACCCAACCAGCCCATTACTACTCATTTATCTTCCTTTTTGTAGAACTCCAAAATAATCACTTATATATAAATCTTTAGTAAAAAGAAAAGATTGACCCATGTTCCCCTTTATACCACTCCTGCACCACTAGCCCCACCTTCCCATAACACTCCTCCTTCCACCCCTATCCAAATGGAAACCTGAAACTAATGTTATAATAACTTAATTAATTCCATTGAAAACAATTTTCCATGTTGCAAAATTACTTCCAAGAAGCCCACACTAACACTGAGTAAAACATTAAATCATTTAATTCCCAATGGGCTAGATTTCAAAATGTCCATAATTTTTTCCTTGCACTAGAGTCCTTTCTAGATAAATCAATGACCCTAATTATGGAAGTATGACACTTAATACAAAATCCTTCAAACCATACTTATAGAGTTATCAATGAAAATTCTCTGCTAGAATTTGAGAGGTATAAATGGTCCATCTAAAACAAACTTCTCAAAGCCAATTTCAGCTAAGAAAATCCTGCAATATTGATGATCAAGGAGACTAAATGTGGGGATTCACAAATCAATGTAGTTCCAAATATATTTTGGAAAGGACTCCAAGTGATTGTGGGAGATGCACATGGAGCTTCAAGAGAAGTAGTCATTATGTGGAATCTGAATGAAGTCACACCCTCTAAATTTACTACTACTCAATCGTGCCTGAAAACAAAATTTCAAATAAAAGGAGATTCTTCCTTCATTAAATATTGTTTATGGACCTAACATCTCTAGTGATAAACTTAATATCATAAAAATATGCAGGATGTTAATCATCAATTGAAAAATGAATTCACTTCGATATTAGGAGGATATTTTAATTTAATAAAATACTTAGATAAAAGGGAGGCCTAATATGACTTGATGAATATTCTATCCATTTCAAAGCAATGGTGGGTGATATAAAAATAGTTAGCCAACAAAAGTCTAATGGTATCTACAGTTGGAACAACCATTCAGTAAGAAGCCCATATGGACACTAGATTTGATTTATTTCTATTGTTAGATAAATTATTCCTCTCTCAAATCTCATTAGCCACATCAATCCTTTCAAATTATGGCTCAGATCACTAGCCAATAGTCTTAGATATTGATTGTAAAGGAGGCCCCAGAAACATTCCCTTCAAATTTAAAGCATATTGAATACATCATCCATCTTAAGGAGCACGTCAAGAATTGATTGAAGGAAGCACCCATATGGATGTATTTCCCATGTAAAAGTTCCATCTTAAGTTTAAAAAAACAATTAAAGTTAAATATATGGAATAAACATGAATTTGGAAACCTTCATATGGAAAAAAAAGGATAAAAGATATGGAGGTGAAACAACAAATATTAACAATAGGGAGAAATAAGGAACTCATCCACAAAGAAATTATTGCAAAAGCTAAATTGGAAGAAAGGATTATTCAAGAATAGATTCTCTAGAAGACAAAATCGATAGTGCATTAGCTAAAGGATAGAGAAATAAATTGCAAATTATTTCATAAATCAATGATACAACATTGTTAAAGAAAATAGAATCTCATACATCAAATCTCAATAACGGCAGAAACTTGAAAATGATCAAGATATGGAGCAAGAATAGGGATAATATTTTAACAATATCCTATTTAAGGCACAACAATATTGCAAGTTAGTTTGATAATAATTACACAAAATATACCTTCACCTATCACTCTTGATAAAACTAAATTTTCCTAAAGAAAATTTAACACAAAAATGTTGAAACAGAGTTATTGGATATGCCAAAGGGAAAGTCACCTCGTCTCGATGGATTCACAATCAAATTCTTCCAATCATGTTCTTAAATCATTGGAAAAGAAATGGCGGACTTGGTGGAAAAATGGTAAAGACTAACTTTAGTATTTTCAGCACTAGAAGCCACCTTTATCACCTTAATCCCAAAGGAAAATAAAGTTGATCATCTCGCTTATTTACAGTTGTAGCTCTTTGATAATTCATTTATAAAAGTATTTCAAATGTTATTAGTAATTGAATAAACCCATTATTGTGACAACCCCTCGTTAATATTCCTTCATTGTAAATAATTGTAATCATTAAAACAAAAGAAAGACAGAAAGGGACACAAATTCCATTTTCTTGGGGAGGGAGATTACTTGAGGAATGGGTGAATTTAAATACATCAACCATGGGTTCGACGAGAATATTAAATGGGTTACTTTTAAAATAAATCAACTGAAAATGAAAAGGACATACCGAAGTGTTATTTAGCTCTAATAACAAGAAAATAGGACAAAAAAATAAAGAACATGAATGGCTTGTCGAGTATAGGTTGAATGCATGGAGCCTTAGAAAAAGTGGAATGTTGGTTTGTTGGGAAGGCATGAAATAAGTTGAAAATGAATGTAGAGAACTCATTTAGCATTATGGACAATAGAAGAAGAGAGCAATCGTGAGCACTTGAAGGAAAATTCCTCCAAGGGTCAAAGGTGTTGTGGAGAGCAACGATTAAAATTACAAGGATCAAGATATGGAGAAGATGAACTAGTTGAGGAAAAATCAAAGAGGCTTGTCGGGTGAAAACATTATAGAGAGAAATGGCTTCCCTCAAGTCTGAAGAACCCACTCGAAGCTTATGGATTTATAAACCTATTGGATTAGGAAGAGACACTCTATTATTTGTGCAGTTGATCAACCACCGGGAGTTGCCTTAGGGTTTGATGCTCTGATGCTTGAATCATGGATGAAGTACCTGGGGAGGTTATATCTTACTCAATAGTATCTTATTCATTGGTGAACCTTCCCTCGATGTTGACTCTCTTCTCCTATAAGTGAGATGACACTCTCTGTACTATGATATCTTGGCATAGATATTAATCATATATATAAAAGGTTAGGAAAGAATGCGTGGAAGGTTGTGTAGATAGTGGATGAAGGTAGAGTGAGCTAGTGACATATTATTTTGGCTGTCAATATTGGTTAACATTCCTCTCAAAAGAACTCTTCCTCAAGCATTAGAATATGCCTTGGGGGTGATAGCTAGATGTAAATGTGGATGTATCTTGTCTAAGTTTAGGTGGAGAGTTAGAGTCCCAATATTAGATTCCATATCTCTTATAAGATAATATTTCTCTTATTTCTTTGAGAATATGCAATGTAGGAGCATACATTATAAAATTCAAACCTATTGGTTAGAGTTGTGGGTTTTAGCATTTACAAAGGGAATTGGTTTGCTAAATTGAGTTTATTTGTTTAATTATTTGTATTTTTCTATGTTTCTAGGGAATTCTAGAAATATTGTATCATTGATGTAGTTAGTGTGTAATTAGATTTTCCTATGATAGTGGATCTCGAGAATTGTGAGGGTTTGGAGAAATTATAAAGTGGCCTCTTGAGGATTTTGTGGATCTAGAAGTTATTAGATGATAGAATATTGTGGATCTAGAGTAATTCTAGTATAGAATCCACTTCTATAATATTTAAATCAAGAGAGGCATTCAGAGGGAGATATTAGTAAGGAGAGTAGAAAGGAGAGTAGAAAGGATTTAGTGAGGAGGAAAAGTCTAGAAGAAGGGTGAAAGAGAGGTCAGTTAATGTAAATCATGCCTAAGGAAGGCCTTATATACAAATGCCATCTAAAATTAGTGTGTATTTGATTAATGAGGAATACCTCTATGGATTGAGTGTTCTAAAATTAATTGGTGTGGATATGAATCCCAGTTATGGTTTAAAATTGGATCTGTGTAATCGTATTGAATTTAGTTCGTGACAAGATTGTTACACTAAATATCAGGAGAGAATGAGAGTTTGATTCAAGTGTAGTTAAAGTAAGGAAGGAGAGTGATTTTAGAGGAGAAACATAGGAATGGAATTAAGACAGAGGAGGTAAAAATCCTTTGAACAAGGTCAGTTGATATCGTTGATTGTTGATCAAGTGGCGTGATCAACAATCCAAAATAAATAGAGAATGGTCAAGGAAGAGCATGAGTTCATTAGAAGAAAGTGTTGTAGAGGTGTTTGAGTCAAGGTTGAAGCTTAAAATGGAAGCCCCCGTGAGGAAAAAATGCGGAGGGTTGAAGACCTATTTTGTTTTTTAAATGATACAAGAAATTCTATTAAGTGCCAATTTTTTCAATTGTTAGATTTTATTCCTATCCCAACCTTTGATGGAGATATCCTAGTCGAGGCAAACCACTAATCAACCATTATTAAAGTTTAAGTTGAATTTGACCCTTGACTTGTCCAGAACTTAGTCGGTCCCAACCATAACTTGAGTGGGACCTAGTCAACCAAGTTTATCAAAATATAAGTCAACTAATAACGAGGAAGAAAAGGTGAGTCTTTGGTTATATGTCATGGTTATGAGGCACCAATATAAAGGAACTTTGAAAATGGGAAGGGGCTCTGAGAACTAAAAAATGACGAGTTATCATATCTCAAAGAGAATATTTGTATTTATTACTTAGATAAGGTACCCTATCTAGTACAAGCATTCTGGAGATCTAGGGAACTGACAATTTACATTGGAAAGGCTTCCTTCCGCATGCATGATATATAAAGAATTTGGATATCATAGTTTTTAAAAGTGACTCATCCCTTCCCTTTAGCATATTATATATATGTCTTCAACCCATGTTGGTTGTTTTATAATAATATTTTGGATCTGGTGGTTTTTGTTTTATAAATAAATCCTCCCACATGGTTATCAAATTATTAGTTTACAAAAAGGATTTACTCCCATAGTTATATTGAGGGAAGAGCCTTACAACCATATGATTGGAGAGTTAAATTTTTCTGGCATCAAAGTGGTATAAGATAAGGTTTAAGCTTACCTATTGATGCTTAAAGGAATTTGAAGACAATGACATCATTGGAAGAAAATTAGCATAGGAGACATCAACACAGAAGCTTTTTAAGACATAAATCGTGGTTCAAGGCTTTGATATATAGCGACATTGTATAGTATAAAAAATTATGTTGGACAAACGCATCATTTGAGTAACATTGGAGAAAAAGTACAAAGCTAGAAGGGAGTGATTTAACATAGGATTGAGAACAAGGGATCATAGCTTTGAAGCTATGAAATGCAAAGTAAGTGAGTATACTCTCTAAAAAGTAGATAGAAATAGATTTTCTCTTTGTAGCGAAGGAGATTCAAACATGATCAGGCTTGTAGTAATTTGAATGAGGCAGAGTTTATTTTGCGTTTGATTTATATTGAATTTGGTGATTGATGATTATGTTATGAAGCTCTAAGGAACAACATTGAAGTTCTTGGAAGGAAATATGGAGATTAAGAATATTTTGACTTAAAAGGAAATTAAAGGATTGTCGTAGTGAAGTACAGTCAACAAAAAATTGGAGATTGTAGGTGATTATGAAAGATTGAAAGAGCCAATGTACTCTTGAGATGGATTTTGTTGAAATAATATAGAGTAGGTGTACTCTTGAAAAATAATTGATTAAGAGGAATGAATCAAAAGAAGAAATAATTGAGAGATAATCTCTTAACACAAATGTTTAAGAGTTGATGATTTGGAAACTGACTCTGGTTTGTCAGTAACAAAAAAGGAAGATTGATAACAACAATTACAACAACGAAGTTATGATAGACGAAGAGGGACCATAGAAAGCTCTCAAGTGAAAGAATATTTTATAGAGCCCCAACAACAAAATGGAATTTCTAAAAGAGAAGAGGACAACATAAGTTATCAAAGGAGGAAGAGAGAAGTGAGCAGTTGAAGAAAAGGAATCTTAAATAGCTTTGGAAGCTGAGGAGAAAGAGTTCTCAAGCAGAGGTTCTACTACATAGAACTATAAGAGAGGATGCCAAGAGGATGACTTGGTACTGGTGACAAATGGTAGATTTGTTACAAATATGGGAAAGGGTTGTTGCAGCTAATAAGTGGACAAATAGAGTCCACAAAAGAATGAGGTGAGAATGAATATTAATAGTCATGTCAAGGGTTTAGAGAGAATTTATAACTATGTGGAAGATAATGCCAATATAGTTGGCATGAGGTAGATGCGTGATGTAGATTTTGAGAGATAAATGTATAAGTCGAAAGAAAAACTCAGTAAAATAGAACAACAAGAATATGATGAGGATCAAAGATATGGTTGGATAATAAAAAAGAAGAAAGTGAAATGGCATATGTTGCAAGTGAAGATGAAGTACAAGTTGTGTGCGAGATTAAGGAAAGAAATCAAAGCAAATGATTATGACATGGAAGTACACTATTGTCGACCAAAGCAAGGGTCAGTTCTTGGAGAGAATGATAATGATGAAGATGTTTAAAAGATACCTATTGAGAATGTCATAAATTGTTTGGAAAATCAACATAAATATTTGATCGAAGAACCATTTCTTGAAGCTAAAGAGCCTATTGATTTAAAATTTGATAGTTGATTTATGGATGAAGGATTTGTTGTAGATGATGAATAGAAAACCAAATTTGTTCCATGTAGGGATGAATAACAACAGTAATATACAATGCTTGTGGAAGTTGAAGAACAGTCATTGGGACACCATTGGGCATTGTCTTAAAAGAAGATCATAATTTAAATTCTCTTGAAAGAGAAGGAAATACATAGTTGTTTTGTAAATAAAATTAAAACGGAAATAATGCACATTAGATAAGTGTAGCCATGGAGGAACAACTTGAAGCTCCTATTTTTGTAGAGAACTTGGAAGAGTCGTCTCATAGAGAAAGCAAAAGAAGCATAGAGTGGAAGAGAATATTTCAAATCCAATGTTGAGTAATATTGATGAAGAGAATGATTTGGATGGTATGAACATACATTTTGATGAGGAAATGAAATTTTTGGAAGAAGAATATGAATTAGAAATTTTTTTATTTTTGGAACAAATGTTTTGGATCAAGAAATTGTTATTCTTTGAGCAGGTTTCTGAGATTCATATTATTTTAATTGAGTATGTGCATTATAAACATTGAAGATGGTGAAGTTGAAAAGTAACCTACTCCAATGAATAAATCGAATGAATATTTTATTAATGACTTGAATATTTCAATGTTGAATGAGGAAAGGGTGTTGGAAGCATCTAAAGAGGATCTGAAGTATCATGTTTTTAAAACTAATAAGTGGTTTTTGTTTTCAAGTAGCAAGGAATTTCAGGATCCATCAACTCATAATTTTGTCATATCAGTAAAGGAGATAAAATTGTCTCATATAACCAGTAAAAAGGGAAGACACGAAGATTCAATGAGTGAAAGTATTTGAAACTACAAGGAGTATGAAGATGTATAAGGAACAAGGAGATGGATTCGAGTTTCTTTAATGTTAGCCTCACTCTCATGTGATGAAAACAATTATAAGTCCAGCACAATTAAACTAATTAAAATCAAGAGAGGTGGATTTAATCCTATCTTTCTAGATTGAGTTTATTCCTCATGGTTAGGAGTCAGTTTAGGCTTAGGTGGTTGAGAGATTCTCTCCAACTAGTTAGGCTCCTAGATTAGTGTTTGGTTGAGATATTTACTCAACCATAGTGAATCCATAGTTTTTTTCACTAAGTCATTCAAATAATTGTAAGCATTTCTCTTGCTCTTTGACACCCTTATTTTGATCAATCAACAGTGTGAGTTCAAGCAAGTGAAAATTTCATAACATCAAGCATGCCTGAAACTAAGCGACTTCAAATTTAATGAAAGTAAATATTCAAGCAACAATCAAGTCTGTTCATATCTACAACAAGCGAGCGTGAGTTCAAGTAAGAAAGCTCAAGCTTTCAAGTGAGCAAGTTCCAAAAATCCAACAAGTATTAAAATAAAGTGAGTGTGAGTTCCAACAAGTTCACATGGCGAAAAGCATTCAGTTGTTACAGATTCTTAACAGTTTTACCCTCTCAACTGCTGAAGACATGTTGCAAATCAATAAAGAAACTCTTGCTGATATTTCAATGAATCTCCCACAGGCACATGAAATAATTGAGTTCCTTCAACTGGGGTCACAAGTTCAAAGAGATGAGTTGCAATAGAAGAGTGATTCTTCCAAGACTTTCAACCATATAGATGAAGATAAAGATGTTGATTCCAAGTCACTCATCCAAACAACTTCAAGTGTAGAAGTTGTTTATGATCAAATTGAACTTGTTTCTTCCAAACCAATCATATAGCCGTGGGAAGAACTCCAAAGTGACAAAAATCGACATGGATTAGGATATGACAAATATGAAAACAACTTGCATATACGAAATTATTCTAAGACGATCAAGTTCATCAGTGCATAATTTCTTTATCAAATAAAATCAACAAGCCATGAGAAAGTTGAAGACAAACCCACATGCAAACATTGTCAAAGAAAAGGTAACATGGAAGATCATTGTTTTGATATCCATCCTTGTCACCATTGTGGCAAGTATAATCATGCACCAGAGAAATGGTGCAAACAAGACCAACCTGCTAGATTAAAGACAATTATGCATGGATTGATCCTTGGGAATGTTCATCAACAGTAAAATGATTGTATAAGTTTTACAACAGAATTCAATCTCAACTATTGCATCCAATATTCAATTCTAGATGGTACTCTCATGCACTTGAAAGCGGGATTACAACAGTGAAAATCTCCTACACCTGAAGGGGGGAGTTCATAAATCAAATGCAGATGATTGTCTCTCCTTTCAGCTGACAAAGGGGGGAAATGAAAATGGAATTAAGGGTGGTTGTCAAACTGAAATTATCAACAACATCAACAAAGCATCTAGTTCGCATCATCAACAAATCGGCCAATGCGCATCATCAAATCAGACAGTGGGTGTTCATCAACATCAATGCAACTAGTGGGTGGTCAACATCAAAGTAGCCAATGGGTGTTCTCAATATTTTTTTAGTGAAAAAAGCATGTTGATTGCAAGCAAAGGACATATGGATACTTTTACATCTTGGCATGTGATGGAGTTGTCAAGCAAAATTTCAGAGATGACTCAGACTTGTAGCTGACTCTTGTTCTCTTCTGATTGGAGTTTTTTTCAACATCCATCTTTGGTAATTTTTTAGGCAATTTGAGGATCAATAGTTTCAGCATGAGAACTTGGAATATGGTTCCTGGTTCTTATTTTGGACTTATCATTGGTGGGGTCGGAATGTTAACCTCACTCTCATGTGATGAAGACAATTATAAGTCCAAAAGAATTAAATTAATTAAAATCAATAAAGTTGGATTTAATCCAACCTTTCTAGATTGAGTTTGTTCCTGATGGTTAGGAGTCAGTTTAGTCTTAGTTGGTTGAGAAATTCTCTCCAACTAGTTAGGATCCTAGATTACTGTTTGGTTGACATATTTGCTCAACCATAGTGTCAAAGATGGACATACTATCTTGAGACAAACTTTCTCATGTCTTGATTTGTACTACCATCATTATTTGGATTACATTGGGAGTGTGAGCAATATAATACAATGGGGCTCTAGGCTTTTCCACCATATCTAGATTGGGTATATTTTTGTTGTTTATTTTATTAATGTTTTATTAGTTGATTGAATCTCCTTCATTCAGTTGATGAATTAAAATAAATATTTTAAGTGGTCGTGCAAGACTACAAAGAGGCAAGCATGGAACTTGTAAAAAAAATCGAAACTAAGGATGATAGTAATAAATGAGAATGGAGAAGAAATATGGGGGAAACCTTGTATAAAAATATAAATTGTTTGTGGAAAATATGTCATTTTAGTAAGATATAACAAATAAATTTGTTAGAGAAGTCATGCAAAATCAATTTACAACTTAAAGATATGAAACATTAGTTGAAAGTTTTTTTTGAAAATGAGTACAGTCATAAGGAGTTGGAAATGGTAGTGGTCATGCAAACTTTTTGGAAAAGTTAACAACAAACAAATTGCAGAAGTCATTTAGACATATAATTTGATCAAGCATGGAGGTTAATGAATAAGGAAACTAAATGGAGTTACCATGGAGTAATAAGTAAAATAAATAAGAAACTCCAGTTGACTAAGAGTGATTGCATTAGGATGATGAGTAGGAAACAAAGCACAATATGAGATCTTGGAAAGAGGAATGTGCAACAAAAAGTGCAGTAAGATAGTAAAGGAGGAGAATATTTCAAAAAAATGACTGGAAAACAACAACATAATATATGGGATACAGGAGGACTCTAGCACAAAAGCACATGATCAGGAGATCATGAATTTTTTTTTCCTAGGGAGTCTGATGTAGGGGAATAAAATCTCAAATTCAAAATTGTTGATTAGACCTAGGTGACTTAAAATTTGCGAACGAAAATGGTTCCAAAAATTGAGTTTTTGGTTTAATTATTTGTAATTTTCTATGTTTCTATGGAATTATAGAAAGATTGTATCATTGATATAAATGGTGTGTAAATAGATTTTGTTATGACCGTGGATCTCAAGAATTGTGAGGTTTTGGATAGAACCTAAAGTGATCTCTCAAGTATTTTATGGATCTAGAAGTTATTAATTGAGAGAATATTATGGATTTGAACTAATTATAGTTCATAAGTCTCTTTTATAATTTGTAAATTAAGAGAGGAATTCAGAAGGAGAGATTAGGAAGGATAGTGGAAAGGATTGAGTGAGGAGGCCAAGTGTGGAAAAAGGGCCAAAGAGAGGCCAATTAATATAAACCAGGCCCAAGAAATGCCTAATATGTAAATGACATGTACAATTAGTGTGTATTTAATTAATGAGGAGAAAAAATCTAGATTGAGTGTTTTGAAATTAATTGGTGTTGATGCGAACCTTTCTTATAGTGTCAAACTAAATCCCTATAATCATATTAAATATAGTGTGTTACAATATTATTACAATAAATCTAAAAAGAGAATGTGAGTGTCATGTAGGTATAATTAAAGTTATAAGGGCGAGTGGTTTTAGAGGAGAAATCAAGGAATGGAATCAACATAAAGGGGGTCAAAAACCTTTGAACAAGGTTAGTTGAGATCATTGATCATTGATCAAGTGGCTTGATCAATGATCCAAAATAAATTGAGAAGAATGAAGGAATACCTAGGGTTTATTATAAGAATGTGTTGAAAAGGTGTTTAAGCCAATGTTGAGTCCTGTAATGGAAGCCGTCGTCGACAAAGAGTGCATAGGGTCGAAGGCTTAGTTTTTTCTTTAAACAATACAAGAAAATTCGTTAAGTTCCAATTCTATCAATTGTTGGAGTTTATTATAGTCTTGACCTTTCATGGAAATCTGTTAGTCGTTGTCGACCATTGATCAACCATCGTTAAATTTTAAGTTGAAGCCAACCCTCGACTAATCACGACCATAGTTGGTCCTGACCTTAACTTGAGCGGGACCCATTCAACCAATCCGGTCAAGATACAAGTCGACTAGTTGCGAGGAAGGAAGGGCAAGGCTTTGGTTATATTTCATGGTTGTGAGGGGCCATTAGTAAGTAACTTTGGCAATGAGAAGGGCCTATGAGATAGAGGACTCGACATGTAATTAAAAGAAAAGTAAGAGAAATTATCTATAGCCTTTACATTGTAAAACGGTTCATTCTACATGCATTATATATAAAGGGATTGAATACAATAGTTTTTAAAAGCGAATCATTACTTTCCTTTATAATATTACATATGTGTGTGTGTGTGTGTCTTAAAGCCATATAGGTGGTTTTATAATACAATTTTGGATCTAGTGGTTCTTGTTTTATAAATAAATCCTCCTGCTTGGCTATCAAATTTGTTAGTTTACAAAAAGGATTTACCCCCATAGTTAGATTGAGGGAATTCCATTTTTTCCATATGATCGAAGAGTTAAATTTTGTCGGCATCCATGTGCTTATCAAATCTTTTTTTATTGTGCTAAAATAATTTCATGATAATGTTGAGAAGTGTTGTTTTCCTATGATGAGGAATATTAATTTCTTGTATAAATATTTTAAGGAATGACTCATTTCCTATGAATATTTCGAAGTTGGAAGTTAACCTAGGAATATCTCAACATGAACAGATGTGAATCTTTGTTAATGATTAAATAATTTCACTGACATGTTTTGATGTTTGGTCATTGGGTTGATAAATTGATCACTTAGTGATAAGGAATGTGAATTCATGTTTATAAGTGCTTCTTGAATATTTTCCTAAGAATGGGTTCATCCATGTTTCCATCTCGAGCTTATAAATTGGTCTAAATTGTCTGTGAATGAAGAGATGGATCAATCTATGTTAATTAATGAATGGATACATCAAAACATTTTTGCTATCAAGAAAATATTTACACATAATATTAGCAGGGATAACATTTGTATATGTATATGTATAGTATATAAATGTAGATGTGTTTTTGCAAGCTACAAACCAAGTTGATTGAGTACTCCTATAAATCTCAAAAGAGATAGTGTCATTATTTCTAAGCATATATATGAATACACACACACACAAAATAATAGAGGTCATGGGCAAGTCTCAGTAAAGCTCAAGAGGGATGTCCCTGGTAGGGCCTGCTTATACCATTGTACATTTATAGACCATGCATTGAAGGCCTTAATCAAAGCCTTTATATGTGCTTTAACAATTCCTTAGCACAAAATTGGAAATATTAAATCTGAAGAATAAGACTTTCGAAAGAAAGATATTAACTCTCTTCGACCCTATGACCAAGTGTGGTGATCTAGAGCTCAAACATGACAAATTTGGGTCGTGGATGGGTAGGTGTTCATGGTTGCTGAATAACCCAAAAAATTTCTCCCAAAGGTTTCAAAGGGAATCCCAAGGAAAAATCACGATATTTTATTCCCGAGGTGACTTGGCATAGTGGGACTAGTTGAACACCTAGGAGAAAACAACGAAGGGGAGACCCTAGTTAAATAATACAGGAAAATTATATGTTTCAAGGGGTCGGAACTCGTTGTGGAACCCATAGTTACATGAGACGTTATGAGGAAGGCATGATAAAGGATGATGTAGCCCTGATGATGTCACCTCTAACTCCTGATCTCAGAGGTTTTAAATGAAGGGCATGGTAGGATGTCTAGGATTTAAGTCTCGGGGTCATTTGGTGCATGGGGCATGTGTTTAGTCAATTTAGTGTTCCTAAATTGATGTCATTAATTGTCAACCCGGGGCTCGTAAGCTGATGAAGTGAAGGTGTACTATATGTACTTAAGCAACCTCTTAGAGCTTTTTGTCGTTTGGGGTGTTGTTTGTGGTTAATTTATCTTCCTAAGATGGAGTGATGTATTTATAAACAAATGAGTGATGGTGTGTGTAAGGTGAATTCTAGATGAGTGAAGGTGTGTGATTAGTGGTTTCTAACTAGCTGACAAGGAAAAAAACTTGAAGGAAATAAATGAATTAAAATGAACTGAAAGCAAAGAACCACTTTCTAATGGCATTAGACACTATTCATGCTGCTGCAAATAAAAGGTAAGAAAATCACTTAAAAGACCAATGATAACGTTTATCTCTTCCTAACTTTCTGCCTCTAACACATAGTACTGTGTAAGACACGATTAGGAAGTAGCTAAAGATAAGTCTAAGAAATGATAAAAAATGAGAAAAATCTACTTTAAAGACTAGTTATAATGTTTTGCTCTTTCTAACTCTCTGCCTCTAACACATAGTACTGTGTAAAGTACGATTAGAAAGTAGTTAAAGATTAGTCTAAAAAGTACCCAAAGCAGGATGCAAGTTATTAGTATTATGATCTCTAAAAGATAGACAATTTATAATAAAGCGACCATTCATATGTTAGCAGACAGATTTGAGAAATAAAACTAAAAATCAGCTATGAAAATAAAGTAAAGGCAACAACTTTGAATCTGTCAACTGAAACTACCACTAGATATCAAGCAAATACATAAACACACAAGCAATCCCGTGTTAAAAACCTGCAAAAGAACAATGCTAATCAGCTTAAAATAAAGGCTGGAAATGAAATAACATGAAAGTAAATTACGCTGTACATGTGTCAAGAAAAGGAAATGCTGAATGGAAATAAGGAAATGTTGAACATAAAATACTATACAAGGCTAACATGAACAGGAGCCCTCGATTCATATAACCCAAAGAAGACTCAAGGTATTGAAAACTTCAGAACAACACTGCTTCTATTACTCCATGTGCAGAAAATTACAGTCAAGAGTGCTAGAACAACACTATTAAAACAGAGTCTGGGAATGCACTAAAATTACAACAAGTTCATAAAACACAGCAACTAAAAAGTTAAGTAAGCGTACGCAGACGCAAGTTTTTATAGGCATCTGAAAGATATCCTAATGCGTACAGCTAAAACTGAAAAATAAACTAATTGTCATGCGTAATTAAGGTTCAATAACACGTCATAAGCCTGCGTGGATGAGCTGGTGGTTTTGGTCGTTATGGGCATTGAATCCAGAGTTGGATTATGTCCCCCACAACCTGCGTAACACGAACAAGTCATCGTTTGAACTGACGTGACCCAACAGCTTACGTATCACCGTTAAGCTGCCTTTGTTGACCGTAACTTGACCCTTGTTGACCGGAGGCACAGATGACGTGGATGGCTGAACAAATAGCACAGGAACCTCGAGCACCTTGATTCCTAAGTGCCCATGTGGCTCATTTGGCAAAATGACATGTGGAACTTGAGAAGTTACAAAAAAGGCTGGGATCATCAGATGGCTGCGGAACAGCAGATGGCTGCGGAATGCCCTGTAAAATATGTCAAAATTAAACAAAAATAGTCACACATTAAGCAGACTCACTGATCATGCTTAATGACATCTAATGTAATGATTTGGGTGGTTTACATTGAAAATGAGGCAAAAGAGAGAGGTAAGTGATGAAAACATAAGTAGGTAAAGTGGAATTGATGAGGTTGTAAGTTAGAGGCTCTCATACCCCAACTACGAGGGAATTGCCATGTCCTCATGCAAACACTGCTTAATCAACCTGTTGTGATGCCATCTGCAAGCATCTAATCCTCTCCTCTTCTCCATGTAGAAATAATCAATTCTTGGTCTTTTCATCAAGCATTTGAATCTTAAATTAATCAAATCTCTGTTTAGCCTCCTGCATTTCTTCTTTAACTTTTTGTTTTCTTTTTGCAAAAGACCCATATGAAGCATTGTATTATCGTGAACCATCTTGTCCACATTGCTCCTTTCCTTTAGTTTTTCATTTTCCTGCCTGATGTGGCGACTCAATACTTCCAGCTCAAATATTTCTTACTTCATTGATTGAATCTGTTGTTCAAGAGGTAGAATAGTGCTTGGACCAGCAGCAGCTTGTTCTAATGTTTCTAAATAGTTATATAATCTCTACTGATCTGGGTCAATCTCTAGTGACCTCTTTGGACTAGGCTCATGCTCAGATTCAGATTCATGCTCAATTTCATGTTCATGCTCAGACTCAAGTTCATGTTCAATTTCATGGTCATGCTCAAAAGGACTTTCCTCACGTGGAGGACTAGTCTCAACCTGCTCCTCATGTGAAGGGCTTTTCTCAAAGTCAAGTCTTATAACAACCTTCTCAGGTGTGCCCAAGTCAATAAAGGATGACTCTTTGTTCTTTGTGGCCCTCATTTTGCCTTTTAACCTACTGCTCCTCCTCACGGTGGTGATGCTCTGTTTTTCTTTTTGTACCTTTTGCTTCTGTTTTTCCACCTTTTTGGAAAGGGCAGTTTCATGGAGTTTGGCCATTCTTTGAGCTAAGGGCTGAGTGTCTTCCTCACTAGAATTCTCAGGAGTGAGGTAGGTTTCGTAGACTACAGCTTTGCTTTTATCTTTCTTTTGTTTCTTCCTTCTCTCTATTCTCTTTTGAGCAACTTCTTTGGCAAGTTCTGAAAGGGTTTCTGTGATGACTCTTTGAGCTGTTTGGTCAATGTCTACGGTAGACTCAAGATCAATTTCATGTTCAGAATGATGTACATTAGTTTCTTCTTCAATCTGTTCTTGGACAGTTTCCTCTTGGACAATAGTTTCAGGGGTGGCCTCTTTTCTTTTTCTTCTACTCTTTCTAGGCACAGAGGTTTCTCCTGCTTCTTCAAAATGATTTCTCACAAGAAATCTCTCCCAGGTATCTCTGTTTGCTTTCAATTGTTCCTTAACTAACATCTTAACAAGACCATGATGATACAGATGTGATTCAATGTTTCTTGGGTTCCTTTGGACAATTGAACACATTTTTCTAAGACTTGAAAGTAGAAAATATGGAAGGTTAATATCTTCTCCTAGAAAGCATCATGACTTTTGCATGGTAAACATATAAAACTCCAAACCTTCCCTCACAAGTCAAGAATTTTTGCACTAATAAAAGTAAAGTTGTCCATTCTTCCTTAACATAAGTAACAGGAATCCCTTTTGTAAAGATGCTGGTATCCATACTTGGTTTCTTTAAGATTTGCTTCCACTGTTGACCTTGTATGGACCGGTTTTTAAACCATCTTTCTCCAGTCTGTGGGAGTGATGTGGCTTGTGCTATGGTGCTCTCAGTGATTGTAAACTTTAGATCCCCTACCTCCACTTGATTGTCTTTGTCTCTAAAAGACCGTGCAAAGGCCTTCGTAACCTCTTTGTGGTAACCTCTGAACTTCTGGATGCATTGTAGCCAGTTTGTTTTTTGCAACGCTTCTTTAACCTGAGGATATCCCTCCAGAAATTTTGAACCCTCTGGTTCTACCCTTAAGAGTTTCCCCATTGGCTCTACGGCTCTATTCTAAAACACGGCTTCAATAGTGGCCTTAACACAGTAAATTCACGGCTATGTTCTAGAACTTTGTGGAAGAGGAGGTTACACGGCTTCAGCAATAGCCTTAACACAGTAAATTTACGGCCTTGACACAGTGGATTACGGCTCTTGCTCTTGACTCTTGATACAGCCGTAACAGACTTTCACTGGTGATCAGAATTAGCAGAGAGGAATAAAATAGAGTATGGTTAATGGTGGCAACATAGTGAGCACAGCGTGAATGGAATGAAACATCGTGGAAATGAAACAACGTGAATGGAATGATATGAGCGTAGGAGGGTAGAAGGGTTATGAAATGATGAGTAGAAACGGCTAGGTCTTTAAGTTTCGGGCGTAGATTTACACTTGGCTGCGGGATTATGTCATAGAGAGACGTAGTACAGTAGGCTACGCCACTTAGGTACGAAAGCCTTAATGAAAGAAGCAGCCGCAAGTGAATTTCAAAATCGTGGTAATCAAGGACTGATAGATTTGGGAAATACGTGGATGTATGGTGACATGATAGGGAAAAATGGTAATCATTACATTTAGTGGCAAAAGACATAACCCAGAAAACTTTGCAAAATGAGATAACCGTAAGTTTAGAATTTAGATCATACCTCAGATCCACGCTTGGATTGCCTTTGATCATTTTTCCACTAACCCTTCATTGTTTTATTGTTGTTGCATGACTCTTTCCCATTTATTGTTGATGACTTCTGAACTGTAATTTTTTTTTTTTTTTTGTTTAAAACAGGCTGTGTTTTTCTTATGCAGGTGCAGAGGGCTGCGGAATGG